>JAOEHX010011478.1:0-11264 GCA_025448015.1 Bolborhynchus lineola
CCCTTCCTCTGTAACGAACTTGTCAAAGCCCAAGTCTGCCTCAAAGAAAACTAAGTGTGCGCATTTTGTCCTGTTCAGTAGTAGCCATCAAAAAAGCAAACCAGACCTGCACTAAAGCACACATTTCTGCCCAGGCAAGTCCTAGAACTGGAAGAACAAGTATGGGTGCTTTGAAAATGTTTCAGTCCTGAGCAGGATGTGAGCAGTCCAGCCAGCATCTGACTGATGTTTAAAGCATAGTCTGCTACCATTAAGTGCTCTGCTTATGATTAAAAGCAAAATGTAGCATAATAAAGAAAACTGAATGAGGGAGGGGGAGAAATAAGCTGCTTATGCTGTTACTTTGTGGTTTGAAGCAGCATTTATTGCTCCATGCATCAATCTGGTTTACACAGCCTCCAGACTCGTAATTCAGCCAGAGTCCTGCATCCTATCCAGAGACAACAGAAAAAGAAAGAATTGATAAGAAATAAAAATGGAAATGCCATCACATACGAAGAGGCACAAAGCCTGAACTGTAATGCAAGCAGCAAATGCCAGCTCATCAAGTTCCCTAAGAATGCTTTCATCGTGGCTGTACCAGTGAATATTTAGGACAGTTTTTTCTTCTGGCAAAATGAAGCCAGTAGGAGAATTAAGAATTTTTCCAGGTTTTCCTCCTTTGCTGTGTTACACAGCACCAAGCATGCAATCAGCACTTCTGAAGAAAATATATATTTTACTGTAGCAGTATTAAGACCAAAGACAGTTATTAAACAGCGAGTTGAGTGATGTAGCAAAATACCCAGACCTCAGCTTTGACAACCTTTCCATGTTCAGTGGGAGAAACCCCAACGATTTCATTCAGGTAACTGACTGTTCACAACCAAAGCTCAAGCATTTTCCAAGAGCGGATGCTGTACTAAGTACCGATCTCACTAGTACAAGTCACAACCGATCTGTAGAAACTGCTGCACATTTCTATCAACTCCACAAGACAGAACCCTAAACAATGTTAAATTTACAGCTTGGGACAGGAAGGACGCGATTTCCCTTTCTTCCACGATAGTTAATTTTTGCACGAGAGAGAAGATACACACGAGGATGTGATCACAAGCTTGTGAACATAAGCTTTACCACTGCAGGGAGTCCCAGTCAGCAGCAGGTGGAGCCCGACCATAATGCTCTCCCCTTCAGGAAATTAGTGCCTTTCCTCGGCGCTCACCCACGGTCCTCAGAACTGATTTTGACAAGCAGTAGTTGACAACTGGATTATCCTCACACAGTAAAATTACACTTACTTATTCGAGAACTGTGTAGTACAGAGAAAGAGAAATCCCTCCCAACCCCGCAATTTTAAAGAATCTACATTCAAAACTCTTTAAATCCCTTTCCCAGATGATCTGACAGAAACCAAAGAAGTATGCACTGAGCACAGATTCCAGAGACCCATGGCTCCCCTCTTTGGTATAGCTAGCCAAAAACATACCAGAAACCTCACTCCTATATTCAACAATTTTGTAAAGACTCCAACCCAACAATATAGACATAAGAGGTTCAGACAGCTTGGATAAGCAATTCCCAGCATCTGGATATACATTTGGAATTTGTAGCATTGGAATCTAAATGTCTGGAGAACCTTTCAGGCCTAACATTTCCCTCCTGAGAGACTTCCTCATCCCCACATGAGCTCTACAACAGAATCAGAAATGGAAGCCAACACTTAATATGAAAAGGATTTGTACCTCTCATGCACATCTCAGCCCAAGCCTGACCTTTACACCTGACAGCCTCCTGTTATTTAAGAGTACCTTCAGTGAATCTGAAAGTCTCTCCATCACTAGCACTGTCTGTCCAGGAAGTTTGCCAAACTGATGAAGGCAGAGTAAGCATCATCTGGAGCATGGAGAGCAATACTAAGGAGTCCAGTTCTATTTCTGCTCTTAAATTACTGGACTCATCAGGGGTTTGATGTTGCTGGCTTCTCATATTCCACTAACACTGTACATCTGATTACCCTGACTCTTTGCAGTCTGTCAGAGAGGGGAAGACTCTTGTTCTGGAGCCTCATCCATCACACCGGAGATTAAAATTGTAATCCAACACGCAAAAAACTTGAGCAGCTGAACAAGAGTTCAGTTAGATCAGGCAGGTCTCTTGGGTACAGCCACTGAGTGTCCCTGCCTACCCAAGAGCCTAGACGTGTGCAGGCTGGGGTCTCTACAGAAGCTGCAACATTGGATAGTCTTCTGCCTGACAAAGCACGCCTATGTGTGGAAAGCTCAAGAGCCAGCCCTACATTAGCCTACTTGCTCCAGGTGAAACCTCCAGAGCGGAAAGCCTGTTTATTTAGGCTATTAAGGGTAATTCAACCTGCTATTTTTCCCTTCCAGGGGAAAGAAGAAGTTTTCTAAAACACATCCTCCACCCAGAGAGACAGAGTAGATCTCCAGGGTATGAGAAGAAACAGAGATGAAAATGGGTGCCTCAAGCATTCAGCCCTTTCTTTATCTTACCCTCCCCACAGTCTCCTTTTAGCCTTATGGCTGCTCTAGACTCTCTGGACCTAGCCTTGCTTGTCCACTTCCAAATATCCCAGTTTCCTTTATCCCTGGCCTGCCTCATACTAGGCCAGCTCAGGCTTTTTTTGCTCCCCTTCTGCAGATAACCAAATTACTTTCCAGTCCATGCTCAACTGTCTTTCCTAGGAACAACAGCTTTCCTTCCAGACTAGTATTCTCCCAGCTTTCTTCACACTGAAGAGGAGTGTGAGCTTTTCATCACAACTGGAAGCCTTGGAAGGCTCTTACAGAGACTTTAGGGCTCCTGGCCTGCAGGAAAGCTAGGTGCTATCTATTTAGAATAGGGTTTTGTTCTATCTATTTAGAGTTAGGTTTTATCAATGTTAGAATAGTACCAATCAGCAGCACAAACACATATCTCTGCACAGTCATAGAACAAACTACTGTGAAAGTCCTGGCCATAGCAAGTTGGTTTTGAGATGCCCACATTAGATTCCAGAGGACAAAACCAGAAGCATAGTTCCTCCACTACCTGGGCAGGTAGGATCTTCCTATATGCATAGAAAGGCTCACACTATCTGGGTGGGATGAGATCAGTACAACGGGAAATGGGAATAATTTTCCCAGATGGCAAAAATACTCTCAGTTCAAGTGGCCAAGGAGACTACATAGATGAATCATAGAACCACAGGATGGTTTGGGTTGGAAGGGACCTCTCAAGGTCATCTGGTTCCAACCCCTGCCATGGGCAGGGACACCTTCCACTAGAGCAGGTTGATCCAAGCCCCATCCAACCTGGCCTTGAACACTGCCAGGGATGGGACAGCCACAGCTTCTCTGGGCACCCTGTGCCAGTGCCTCAGCACCCTCACAGTGACTTGGAGAAAACTCCAGGAACTCCAGGAAGAACAAAGTCATTAACCTCCTATTCCATACATCTGCTGACAAACCTACAAACCTGATGAAAACAGGCTGCACTCCCCTCCAATCCTGGAAGAGTCAAAAAGGTCCCTAATTGGGCTCTTCACAGGGAATGTCTGACCCATATGATGTAATATCAGATTAGAAAGCCATGAGCAGGCTACAGTACCTGCACTGTATCATGGAAATGCTACTAACTCAGTCCTCCAAGCTACACCACATTAGAGCTGCCTCCTAGCAGAGGTGATGAGCATGCACAGCTTAAGAAGACAACTTGCCTGGAACAGCTGCTGCGCAGCTTTTCTTTCAGGGCAGAGGCATATCCTCAGAGTCCCACTCCTCTCAAATCCCAATGCATTTTATTGCATGCTGGGGAACAGATGCCAAAGGAAGGCAGGCAGCCAGATTTCCTCAGTGAGAGCTGACAGAGGGGTTGGGTATCTGGTTTTCTCCCCAGATACTCCAGCTGTTTTAGTGAAAGTTAATAACTCTCCCCGTGAACCTTGCCTTTTAGCAAAAGTAAAAAGATCAGGTTTTCTGACATAATAGAAGGCACAGGATGGGTTTGGCAGGAGTGAAACAGCTTTGGACTGGATCTGTACAAGTCACAAGTGGTTTGTCAAGAATTTCACTTGCTCAGATATTCAACTCCAGGTGAAGTGCGTTGGGCATGAAGTTGAAATACAACACGAGATAACCATGCTCTAATAGCGCAGCATAAATCAAAATATAGCATGTAAAAACATGCAGGATTATGCAACAGTACTCCAGAAAATACTTCCTCAATTTCTCTAATAGGTTCAGTTCTTTTGTGGGTCTCCCAAGCAAGCTTAGTCCACAGAGTCCTCAGTTTCCAGGCATTTATCAGCAGAAGGAGCATCTTTCCCTAACATTAGAGAAAAATCCCAAACAAAACCATGTTCATGGGCAAATACAGCCTTGATCTCCACTTGCCTTATGTTCATTGTGCCATCTGTGCAGCTGTGGGTGGCAGGAGTAACTCATAAAGCAACAGAAACACTTCCTCAGGCATCCAGAATGGAGCTAGGAGCTCCAAGGCAAACCACACGCTGTGGCTGGGGATGCAGGGCTCCATCACAGCCAAAGGAACAGCTCTGCAGCCAAAGCCAGCTCAGCACCACTTTTGCCACTCCAACGTTTGTGTCAGTCATCATGCTTCTTGCACAGGTAATCAGAAGTTCAAACACACCTTTCAAGCCCTTTCCTCAGAAATGGGCTCACCAGCATTTCTAAAGCCACTGCTTTCACAAGGGAGGTACTGTAACAGTACCTCTTCCTCTGGATTCAACCCAGAGCTGCTAAAGCTGATATTTCCTGTTTCTTGCTGCTCCCTGGATCACCTCCAAACTATTCTCTTTTCTCCTTTTTCACAGCTTCTCTAAGCTCCAAGACCAAACCCAAAGTTTTAGCTTATTGCCCTGTTTCAGATCTGCTGCTTGGTCATGATCATGGTGATAATTAGCTATTCTACTTACCATGTCTGGACAGCTGCCAGGTGGGATACTGTTTCATCAGGATTTCAGGCAGGATTTCAGCCTATTGTGCTGACTGACAGAAATGGGCATGTCCATTAAGTTTATCAGATGGTGGCTTTGCTATGCAGGAATGAGACCTACAAGTACAGCTCTGCCAGCTCATTCTGATTGCACCCATTCAGCTAGATTTGTTCTTACCATATTTTCCAAAATAGAAAGGGGGTTCTCTATTGTGTTTTTAAAAGAACAGGCTAAACAAAACACCCCATAAGAGTATGTTTGGACTCCAGCCTGTCCTTCCTCAATAGGTCAGACACTTCCACAATCCTATAAACACTTCTGCTTCCTGCATACATCTGTGATACTGTCCCAGTGACAGTCTGCTCCTTTTCCAAGCAGGGATCATTCCTTTTCAATCGCTGCAGCCTGCAGATGACTCCAGTATGCCTCAGGGGGTCACGGGAGCAGCTCTTCAGGGCAACATCAAAAATATCCCCCCATCCAATATTTACTACTATGCTAATACTGAAGCTGCTAAATTATATTGTAACCACCATTCTATTCACCACCAGCTAAAACCCCATTACACTCAGTCATGGGTAATTCTCCTCTTCCACCCTCACCCGCCCCTACACCCTGCACATCACAAACCTCCCAAATAGAGACATGGAGCTGCCTGTAACTTCAGGGACCACCCTGAGAACACCTTGCTGTGAAGCTCCCATAGCCTGTGCTAGAAGTCCTCCACAATATCCCTGAGAATGTGAATAGTGCAAGGGATATGATTGCAAAAGGATAAGACAAACAATTCTACCCAAAGGACACAGCCAGCTGATACATTCATACATGGCATGCCACCTCCCATTGAAGGTTTCCCTCTGGCAGCCAGGCTGCTACTGTTTTGTTTTTGACTGTAAAATCCAAATGGTTCAAGGAGTAATCCAGAAATAGCAATCCAAACATCACATTATTCCACTATTGTCTACAACTTCAAAGTGTAGGGATTTCAGACACAAGTCTTATCAGGGCTTCCTGTTAGCTTACATTTTGGGTACCAAACTTCGTAGGAAAGTCAGTTCATATCCATATGGGTGGATGCCAATAGTAATGTTATGTTAAAGTCAGGACATACTAGTTCAGACTCCGCTTTATGGTAACAGGCCTTTGCAGATTCTCTGATGGAAATAGGTCACATGCATCCAGCTGACAGACCACGAAAACTGAGCAGAAGGTTGTCCGTACAACTCTGAAAATCATAATCAAGACATACAAACTGGCATCTCAAACTCCAGCACATGTGTACTGTGCCCTGTAAGGACCTGTCTCTAAGTTATCTGGATTAGGAGCCATCAATTTAATACACTGTTCTTGGAAAAGGTAACCGAGGCTCAGAAAGTCAGAGGAGGAACCCAATGTATTTTTTCAAGAGAGTAAAAGGCACTGAGAGCATATTGGAGCTTCTCACTTTGGGCAATGAGCTACACATAAACCAAATACAACTACTGCATTTCAAGCAGAATCTTTTTAGCAGTCCTCCTGTGTTCTAAGCCATGGGGACTTCACATAGATGAAACCCTTTACTGGCACCTCCTGCAGGGATATGCTTAATAACAAGCAGCATCAAAAAGATGTCTTCGATATATATGTGTGTTTGGCTATGAAGTGAGAAGAGAAGGAAGATATAAAAAACAGCACTTGAAAAGCATGTTCTGCTATTGAAACATCCAGTTTGTGAAGCACCTCTAGTCAGAGCCTTCCTCCTATCTTCCAGGGACAGCAGATTCAGTGTCCCCTGCTGCTCAAAACATGAAAAGTGACATTTATACTATTTAGAGTAATTTCAGTAATTATCAAGAGACAAATCTGGCACAGAGGTTTCTACCTGTGCCTGAAAAAGCTGACTGAAGTATTGAGGCCTGTGCCATGGTTCAGGAAGAACTGACAGGGCAGACTCATTCTAAATTCTTCACTGGCAGGAGGATGCGCAGAGGTAGAGTAGCTCTCTGCTTGTAAAGTCACTTCCAGCATGTTTTCTCCTTTTGGAGTTGCCAAGGAGACAGAGCTGTTCAAAGACTGTGAACTCAATCAGTTCATGTTTGCAAGCACAAGCTGAAAATCCCAAAGGGACAAAGTCCCAACATCACCATTTAGTTTCTATATCAAAGCAACTTCTGCTTCAGGGAAAGACACCAATAAAGCTGATAACAAAGCAGTACAACACAGACACATAACCCAGCCCAGGAAACACAAAGTTCTGTCTAATTTTAAGCAGTTAAATGCAATTTCCAAATTCTTCACAATCTTACAGTTTTGAACTTTCTTTTCCAGGGCCTGGTGACTTGTTCACTGTAAAAGAACCGCCCCTGGCACCAGCTTACATTTACAATGTACACGTTGTACAATGTGCAAGCTTTGCAATGAGCCATAAACTTTGAGGAATAATTTAAAAATAATGTTATATCTCTGTGTCAAAGCCTGAGAGTGCCTAAGAGCAAGATCTGAAAGGGTTCACTTATTTCCGAGGCTGAATTCTTGCTTCAGTGGGGTTCAACAGTATCCCACTTAGAAGAATACAGCCTTGTGTTCTGTTCCACTTACTTTTGGGGCAAAAAAGGTCCCTATTGATTCAGAAGTAAAAGTCTTACTTCTTCTTTCTGAAAGCCTCATTTATGAGAATGACTGGAATAGGATGACTACTGTTCTCAGAGAGCAAAGGTTATTCTACTTCCACAAGTAAAGGTTTCTGTCAGAAAAAAACAGTGAGACAGAGAAACTTTGTTGTCTATGTTGAACTCTTTTGCAAGCATTACCTGTGAAAACCTGCAAACTTCTGGCCATTTTAAAGATTATAAATACACTGATAAAAACATTGCTTAGATTTAGCAGTGCTGTGAAAGTGTGGATAATAAGAAGTGGATTCACTCCAAAGAGCTTTCATCCAGTAGCTCCTGCTCCAGAACCCCATATTCTTTGCTCCCAGACCTTAGTGGCTCCCTGTGCCCAGGAATACCTCCACCTACTGCCAGAGGCCTCTGCCTCACAGTCCTCCCAGTCCTCGGGGGAGGAGGGTGTCACCTGAGGACTCAGGTTACCTGAGGACTTGTTTTCAAGCACAAGTTACTGGGCTGAAGGGTGAGACAGTACCTGAAGTGCCAGACATACACTTAACAATAATGCTTGCTGATACTGAATGTTCAGCATTTGTTACGTTCTCTATTGTGTCATGGTTAATACCACAGTTCTTGATGTTGAAATAATTCTTAGACTTCATAAATTCAAGCTGAGGATGAACTGAGCACAGACACGAAGTGTATTAACCCCCCACTGGTGAAAATGGTCTCTTTTGAAAATCATATGTAAATGGCCTAAATATGTCAGCAGGTGAAATTGTTTTTAACACACTTAAGGCCAAATTTCATGCCAGAATATTCACCTCTCTAGAAAGTAACTTGTACCTACAAACACTTTTACTTCAACCTAGCATTAGACCCTCATGCTCAAATCTGTCTTTGAGTTTGAGAAGTGGATCTGACTGATAAAAGACCCCTGTAAAAAGAAGCAGAACACATTCCAAAAGGCTAAAAATTCTTAAATGGTGGGGAACGGTCTATCTCCCATCATAAGAAAAGGCAGAATAAGTATTCTCACACAATTACAAAATGAATAAAAGCCTCTTTTCCAAAATCATCTGACACAGAACTTCTAGCCCTGCAAAATTTTCATTACAAAATACTGGGGATGATCTCTGCAGTCCAGTAGTGGAAATAATCTTGCCAACTAAAACATCTCCTGCATGTGTTTCTGACTTGGGAAGTCAGCTTCATTTACATTCATGTCTGCATCTGCACAGAGATCCCAGCTCATATGTCTCCTTCCATGAGGCAGCGGTGCCATTTCCTTTGAAACACGGACCTCTTGGAGTTAACAACGTGTGGAAAGTTTGCTCCTGAAACAGCAGAGATATGTCAAGGTAGAAAATGTGAAAGGGAGGAAGAGGAGGCTGACAGTCATACACACTGTGAAGCAAAAGAGCAGTTCTTATATTTTCAAGTGGCACCTTACAAAGCGTCGGTCCAGATCCAGAAAACCAGAACAAATCCAATTCATTCACATAGACAGTAACACAGACCCATATACTACTACTGGCAGCGGAGTTCCATAAGTGTGGTTTAAGATGAATGAGGGATTAAATTATCTCCGGGGTGGCTGTGTTGTACACTCTCATCTACTTCTGGAAAGATATGTAAATATTTAGCGTGCTACTTAGGGATTTCTGAGCTACTGCTCAGGCAACAAGAGCACAAGAAGGAATGAGACAGGTTGGTCCACAGCTCATCCAAGTTGCAGTTGGGAAGTGAAAGCACCTTAGTTGTTTCCCTGCCCTGCGGTTGGTACAGGGTTGGGTGTCATTTAGCCCTGCTCTCTCACTAGCATCTGCATGGCATTGTTCCTGCTGGCTGAGAGACACTAAGATGTCACCCAACTAGAAGGAGCCCCCTCTCTGTGGCTAGCATACTGAATAAAGCCCAGGGCTAGAACAGTTCCTGGAAGGGAGCTTCTCCACTCCTGGCCCTGTAGGGCACACAATCCAACCGTGCACATCTGCAGAAAGGCAAGTCAGGCTATTCATCAGTTGCTCTCTGGTTGACTTGAAATACTGAAGCAACAAAGAAGTGACTAAATTTGGTGTATCAGAGAACAGATGCTGAGAATTGGGCAAGAGTCAGAGCTTTATGTTACAGATGAATGACACGGTTCTCCCCAGACTTCTGACAGTCCAATTCCTTACTGCATTTCAGGCCAGCTTCCACATTATCACCACTCTGCCCAGTGCCCTGTGGCATGATGCTACATGCTGTACCAGTTACATTTTCCAGTTTGCAAATGCACATTTCCTCCTAAACGTGGGATGACCTTGGTGCATGTCTCAGCTTTGAAAAGCATGGTCCTCACTCCCAGGGCACCAAAACACTTGGCACAGTTCATGCAAATGGTATGCAGCACTGGATAGCTACAGAAAGTCCTTGTAGAAAATTGGTTTGTGAGTCAAGCCATGCTTGTTGCATCTAAGCCCAGTGAGAGAACCTGCTGGACTAAAGGAAGGATGAAAAAGCTATTCAGGACGTATTTTCTTCAGATCTTACGAAAACTAGCTTTTTGTCAAAGGCTTTATGATAGACAAAATGGGGTTCAGTCTAGTGACAGCATATCAGAAAGCATCTGCCTGGCCAGCTGAAAGACACACCTGAACCCACAAGTCTATAACTACATGCTTTGCACAATAGGAAGGTACAAAAGCCAAGGCAAAACAAAGCATTTTGCTGAAGTGTAATTCCTGGGTAGTCACTAGAGCACTAACACTCTTATGAAGCTCTATCATTACTCCCAGTTATTATTACTCCCAGTTATTACTGGGAGAATATTCTCATAGCTTAATACAGGACTGATGCAACCTCGAGAACTGCCAGGTTACTGAAAAATGTAAGGCATGGATGGAAAGGGGGATCAAAACCAATACTCAAAGAGGGACTATCATTTTTATTCTGGGTTTTGACACAGAAAGTCAAGAAACACATGGATGTAAAGCTTACATGCTCAGGTTATAGAAAGCCATTTTTTATATTTGATTCAATCTAAACCCCTTCTCCTCTAAAACCTTTTGTTTCACCTAAAAAAAGTGATTTTCAGGTTGGTCAGATATCCAAGTAAAATATAGTGTAAATCATCAGATTGTCCCTGGCTTGCCCTTACACAAAACCAAATAGGCTCCCATTCTGGCAAATATCACCCAAGTGTGTTTGAAACATAAAGACACTGCCCAAGAACAGGTGATTATAAAAGTCCCTAATAATAAGGGAGTTTTGATGACTGTCTTCCCTTTTATCATGCACAGAGACATCATTGGCAACTTCACAGCTGAGAAAAGGTTAAGTATGAAATCAAATACTTATTTATTAGTACAGAAAGCAATTCTGCAGGAAAATATAGCTTATTTTGGAGGTGCTAGTGATACTTCCTAATAATTTAACACATATGTTATATAAAAATTATGTTAAGAAAAGATAAGAATTATGCTATTTTGTGTTATGATACCTAATATATTTTTGGCAATATAACATTATGCATTTTGCTTAAGTCATAGAATCCCAGATTGGTTTGGGGTGGAAGGGAACTTAAAGCCCATCCAGTTCCAACTCCCTGCCACAGGCAGGGACACCTTCCACTAGAGCAGGTTGCTCCAAGCCCCATCCAACACTGGCCTTGAACAGTGCCAGGGATGGGGCAGCCACAGCTTCTCTGGGCACCCTGTGCCAGGGCCTCAGCACCCTCACAGGGAAGAATTTCT
>JAOEHX010011478.1:11364-23982 GCA_025448015.1 Bolborhynchus lineola
GGGCAGCCACAGCTTCTCTGGGCACCCTGTGCCAGGGCCTCAGCACCCTCACAGGGAAGACTTTCTTCCTAATGTCTAATCTCAGTCCCCTCTCTCTCAGGTTAAAGCCATTCCCCCTTGTCCTGTCTCTACAGGCTCCTGTCAAAAGCCCCTCTCCAGGTTTCTTTAGATCCCTTTAGGCGCTGGTGCTGCTGTAAGGTCTCCCCTTCAGAAGCCTTCTCTTCTCCAGGCTGAACCAGCCCTTGCAGCAACTCCTCTGGACTTGCTCCAACAGCTCCATGTTGGCTCTTGTGTTGTTGCCCCCAGAGCTGGACACAGGACTGCAGGAGGGCACAGAGCACAATAGAGGGGGAGAATCTGTGTTTTATCACGATTTAGGTGCTTGTAAACCTAGGCTGGTTATCAGCTGATTTTAAAGTTAGCGATAGTTAAGGAGTGTGGTTTCCTCCTACGTCCTTCAAACCAAAGTGGCTGAGAAACTATCACCTACTAAGGACAGGTAAACAAATGAGCAAGTGGGCAAATGTAAGAACTGGGAAAACAAAAGCTATCATAGAGATTTCACCCCTAATGATCTTCCAGGTCTGGCTGTATATCAGAACGGATTGCTTGTGGCATCTCTTTGACAGGACCCAGTCTCCGAAACCAGATCCAGAGATTATCTACATCACAAAACAAGATGTACTTGAGTCTTAAGGCTCCATAAGAAAAGTTAATCTTTATTAATTAGTTGTCATGGAAACTTGGCTTTGGGAGGGCTATGAATGGTTCACCAAGATCACATAAGAACTGCATTTTGTAAATGCCTTCATCATGATTTGGATAAACAAACAGTAATCAAGGCAAAAGCTGCCCTATTTCAGAAGTGCTCGAGAGAAATAATGGACAGGGGTTCAAGAAGAAAGAAATTCATTAGAAAAAGTTTAAGATACAGCAACTAACAGTTATCCCAGTTCTCTCAGGCTTTCTGGCAAAGACCTGTGATATTAGCTAACAGTGCCAGAACATATCAAACTCGAAACATCAAACCAGAAATAGCAAGCATGAAACAGCACTCCAAAACCAGGGTGTGAAGGCCCATGCTCTTACCCGCCTGCTGGAAGAAGCATCTAACAGAGAGGCCAGGTGTGATGGTAGAAAGCCAAGGATCTCAGCGAGAGTCTTAAATAATTTCTTCACAGATAATAAGCCTTCTGTGAGTACACTATTTGAGCTGACTTTGGCTTCTTTTCCTTTGTCTGTCTGCGTAGAGCATACTTTTCCAAGAGTTTAAACCTCACACCCAAGAGGAGATACACAAGAGTGATCTCCCCCAGCACTGAGACACACCACCTCAGCAGCAGCATAAAGCTGAACAAAACAGAGCCACAGCACAGAGACCAGCTGAACCTGCCGAGCAGGCAGAATGCAGTGGGCAGAGCTGAGCTCTCGCCAGCAAGATAAAAACAAGCTGAGGAAGCAGATCATCTTATTTCTGTGTGGGGTTGGTTTGTCTATATTCTGTTCCATTCAGGGGGGAGCAGAAGAGGGAACAGGGAGAGGCCCAAAACTGTTTAGGCTTTGGTTTGATTCTTCTGACACAGTGATATCAGCTACATAATACTGGGAGTAAATGCAAAAACAAATAACCCCAAACCTGTGGCGTACGCTATGACCATAACTGTACACCTCCACAGTAACAGTCCACTGCTCTCATACTGTAACACCACATCTTTGGCTCTCCCACTTACGGACACAACATGCCCTTTGGTTGTTTTTTCTGTTGCTGAAATGGTGGATTACAGACACGCAGGATGTACGTGATGTGTATTACACATATATGTATGCACCCCATTACATGTACAGTTTTATAGCAATGCAGAATGGCTAGCTTTGCTATGAATTTTTAACAGGAATTTGACAATTACTTTCATTTTCATTCAGGAGCCACATGACATTACCTGGAAGATGAATAAATGTCTTATACTGGATTAGAAAATGATTTCATTTTATAACTGAATGAAAAGTAATCAAATACTTTGATTCTTCTGAAGATGGCTGAAATTGGAATAAGGTACTACTTACATGTCTCATCATATAAATCAGCTAGCTGTTCCAAAAGAGAATAGACTAGACTAGAAAAGAAGAGAACAAATATAAAGTAACCCCCTACAGCTGACTTGGACGGACCAAGGGTTGGCAGCAGGGTGAGAGCCCAGGCACAGCAGCAGTGGCTCCATGTAAGCTTGTTTACCCAGACATTGAAAGAGATTTTGCTGTGACATCAATCCCCACGTTGTCCCATGTTACATCACCGTCAGCAAGCAAGCTAACTGAGGTGCTACTGTGTGATCTGCAGCTTTGGAATACACATTCCCTCTGAAGAAATAATTTTCTTCCTTGGAATTGTTGAGAAATATTTGACACCATCTGTTTCAAAACAGTCGCCTGAAGCTGGAATAAATCATTTTACCATAGGATGTTATGTTAAGATTCAATTGCCAGGGTATTATGGTACTTGTTTAACCAAAATCCAGAATCAACAAGAATGTGTTAATGTGGATCAGGAAAGTTTCCATGGCTGTGCAGGGACCTGAGTAAACATCCACATCACCTTCAGGCACACTTACAGCAGCTGTGGTCACCTACCAACATGCACTGCAGACAAACTGGGTATGACGAAAAAATGTTATCTTTAATAGTGATATGGTAGCTGGTACCAGCTGAAACCCTGTATTAACCATGAGTACACTAGAATAACTTTGTGCCCAATGGAAGAACAGTATGAAAGAAACCTCTCCTATCCATTTGGTCATGATTATTTCAGCTTGCTGGTAATTTAAGCCCATTCCAGTGCTTTTCACCGAAAACTTCAGTTTCTTCATACAACTAGTCATTGGCTTCATTATGCTAGACCTCTTAAATATGCACAGGGAACACCCAGGGCTTGACGCTCACCCGCTATAAATAGATTTGCTGACGTTGCAATTAAAACTGGAGAGCTCATAATGTAACCTTGATGAGAAAGTTGTCTATTGAAAACATTAAATGTCAGCCAGAAGAGAAAGGCTCTGCAAACAAAGCTTCTCCAAGGCCTCCATTACCATGGCACTGGTTTTAAAAGGAGAATTTTTTAGTGCCAGTGAAACAAAGATGCTGTGAGAGCGCACTGAAGAGGAAAAGCACTTGTCTTGGTTTTCTCAGAAAGGTCACATACATGATCAGGTAGCATTTCACTCAAATTTAAATGTTGTCTTCAACTTGCCACACGCAGGTACTGAGTGAATGTCTGCAGCAAGGCTACCATGGGAGATTTCCAAGAGTAACAGATTGCTCTTTAGCCTCCACCTACTTAGTGTCACTGTAGAAAACTGGCTCAGCAGAGGGGGTTTGAGGCAGTGAAATGTTATAATTGGAAGAGTCATTCATTTCTGGAGCAAGTGTTGCCTTAATTTCCACCTTTAGTCTTGGCAAGACCTGTCCTCTAAAGAGCACGAGTATTTCACCTTTATTTTTATGTGTGTGATGTGGAAGATGCTGTTTCAGCAGTGAGGCATTTCAGTTAGTTCAAAATGCTGCCATAAGCTCCAGCCCCTGTTGGCTGAGGTGCCTGGAACAAGGCAGTCCTATTCAAGGAGTGCTAGTGTTGCAAGAAGCTGCTCATTATTTAAATCTTCTTGCATTTTGCATAAATCCACAAAAAAAATTGTCATTGACAATTCATCTGATGCAAATTCCTGTCTTGTCTCCTGGGATTTTTATTCAGGCAATAATTCTTGTGGGGTCAAAAGTTGAACCTAAGGCTATGTATAGGTCCTAGTAATTTTTAACTTTGTGGTGTGATTTAATCATACAGATTTTCATTCTTCATTTGTATGTTGTGTACAGGGTGAAATCCTTTTCTTAAGGAACACTATTCAAGTGCTACCAGATTGCAATCATGTTAATTGAAACTCTGCTTATCAAAGTAATTATATACTCATATGTATGACCTCAATGTTACTGGAAGTTTCTCAGCAGCAAGCCCTATTCTAGCTGTGCAGGATTCCATCTCTGAAGGCAAGACAAAATTGTGACTCCCCAGCAGCTTGAATTCTTTGGGGCACAGCCAACAATGTCACAATTCCGGTGATTTGGAAAACCGTTGACTCGGTACCAATAGCCACTTTGCAGGAAATCTTCATATCAACAGAACATGAGCTTTGATTACACAAAACGCTGACAAAGACCTTCAGGACTTTTCCCACATCTTTACCTGCGAGCAAAACACTCTTCACTGCTGTATGTCCCTTTTCAAATGTATTCTCTGAAAGAGCCAAGTTTTCTCTTCTAAAACATAAGATATAATGGAACATCTAGAGCCTACAATCCTTTTATCTTGTCACAGATTGAGATGCAATTTGTAACTAATTCTAGAGGCCAAGAAGTCAAAGTAACTCCATCAAATGTAATCTCATTCAGTGCCTCACATCAAGTAAAGATCTGATCAAATGGATGAATTTGTTAATGCCTGTCAATGGGTGCATTATAACTGTACCCATTGTTATACACCTGTGTTTTAGTGGACATCCTCTGTGATCTAAGTCCTGGATCAGTCTGTCCTACCTTAGAAGTGACAGTCATTACTATATGCTCAGTACTAATCACAAATGTTAATGATTTGGATGTCGAATTTGCTTCCACCCTCCTAGATTGATAATAGCACTCTTGTGTTGAAGACAAAGACAACTTCACTCCTGAGGCAGTATTTCAGATGGAGAAGAGTATGCATATGTGTGCATTACCTCTTTTCATTTACATACATACAGGCAGGTTAATCAGGAATTACCTGGCTGCCATTAATTCCAGTTTCCATTACTGTCAAAGGCTCATTAACGCATCAGAGACTTTTAATTATTCAGATACTTTGCATACTAAGCAGTTCTACCTTTCCTTTTATATTTCCTTAAGCCTCTTCTGCCAAAATGCATTCCTCCTTAAAAACAGTGAGAGTTCATTTGACACTTTGTTCCTTACTACTATGTCTTCCCTGACACCAATAGCTATGAATGATCCAAACCTCATTCCATTTTTCAGTTATTAGCATTTTCAGGCTAATTCTTTAGCCCTCTGATTTGTGAATTAGCTCTTAGTTTAATCTCACCAATTTATTTGCTTTTGCTACAGAAATCCTTAGCTCCTCTACTCTCATCCGGTATGTTCATTTCCATATTGAAGCATTTTTTTCTCCATGAAGACTGCACATGTGCAGCATTTTTGGTCAAAAAGGTGAAAGGTAATTATCTGGGATAAGAAATTCCCACTCACAATGATTTGCCATACATTCTGCAGCTTAATTCAGTATCAGGAAACAACTTGCTGGTTTTTATATGGAAGCCATTGCAGGAATAAAGGGTATGAACTTCCATTCCTTCCTAGTATCAAATCTGTTGAACTCTTGCCTTTGTACTCCCTGTCGCGGTGCAAAATGCACTTCAAGTCAAAGCATTTTACTTTCTGCGGACAAAAGCAAGAGTTCATGGTTACCTCAGTTGAAAAGTGCTCATCCACAGCTACTTCAGCTTCTGTGAAAGCAAGACCCTTACAGGGACTTATATACGAGCTTTATATGTGAATTTATGCTCCTGAAATAGCTATGATTTTAAAGCTATTTAAAAATTCATGTAATTTTTTTTTTTTTTAGCTATTTTTGCAAAGAACAAGCACTCACACCATTGACTACAATACCCATTCTGTATGTATTTAAAACCCAGGGGTTCTTACAAGCCTATGTGCAATCATACAAATTTGTTGTTTTGCATACTGAATGAGATATTAGCAGCCCTCTTGAAGTTTTTAATGAAGAGGTGTGTATTCTGGTATTACTTGCAGAGTTGTTACTCAGGTAGTATGAGTTGCTATAAATGTTACTGTAAGATCTAAGCTGACATTGTAGAATTGCCATTTCAGCTCCAGCTCAACACCGGCTTCATTTAATTTATGCTCCAAGAAGCTCATCAGCTAAACACTGACAGTCTTCTTCATCCAGTTTTGCAAGAAAGCAGCTCCCACCTGACACCAAAATGTTCTGTTTCACTGTTCTTTATGCTTTTTGTTGCTATTCAGAAAGCTGAAGCGTCAGTGCACAGAAATCCCACTGTACAGGATGACCGTGGTATCTGTTAGACTGAAACCTGAGATTACACACACACACACACGCAGGGTGCCAAAGGTCAATACACTGTTAGGATACCTGCATCATATCTCTTTGCCTGTCAGCTGATCATGCTTAAAGATGACATTAGTACACCACACCACCTAGATTAGGTGACAAACAGCTGCATGTTACAGTCATTCCTTAGTGTTAGGCCAAACTGCAGTATCTACTCGATATTCAGCTAGATATGGTACATTCAAGACATGGCCCCATACAACAGTGATGTTACAGCTACATACAACAGGACCAAAGCTTCTGAGGTAGCAAGGTACATTTTCAGTGAGGAAACATTCTGACTTACCAAGGGAATGTACACTCAGCAGGGTCCCTGCCTCTATGGCCTCTATGTCTGGCACAAATCTACCTGAAATCAGAACTTTGTTTAAGAATCTCTGTTATAGAGAATTCACTATAAGGGAAAAAGGAACTGATCATCAGAGCAGAATAACCAGATACTATTCTGGTGCTCATTTCACAAGGATCTTACAGGTACCAAGACTGGGACTAATAAAGATTAGTCCAGCTATAATATTGATGGTCATAAAAAGAGGAACTAAACAACAAAGTTTAGGGGGGAACCTCACCTTTCAGGATCAGTGAATATCTTGTGAAACAGATACAAGACCTAAAATTAGTATAAATGTGTTGTTGCATTCCTTAAATCAGAATAAAAACCCTTCAGAGAAACAGACATTGTGAAAAACTCTTCAGTTCAATTCATTCAATACAAGCTGGCATATTGCTCAAAGAGAAAGCCAACAAAGTTAGGTTCAGATCCAAAGTCTAAGCTGGATGGGCTGCAAAACAAACCAAGCATGTGACACAGATTTCCGAGCAGAATAAAACCAAGGTTGCAACCAATGAAAAGGAGAAATGTACAACACTCTGCACACTGAATCTGACACAAATTCAGGATGTTCTACAGCTGTGCAATACTGTTTCCTATGACAGCAGCAGCAGGGCTCCCAAAAGCTCTGCCTGCAACTGGCAACTGCAGCAATTGCTGCTCAGGCGTACTCAGGCTTTTTAAAGTGGCCAGGAATTGTTTAGCTGGTATTAGTGGCCCTGAGCTTTGGTTCAGAGAGAACAATAGGCATACTATTTTAGAAGCATTAAAGGTATTAGTGGCAAATCTGTATTGTGCCTTGTTTACGGCTGTACCAGACAGGAATTGAAAATGACCGCAACAGGCTGCCTGCTTTGAAATGCTCCATGCTGTAAGTGAAAGCATGATTCTTATTGTGGCTGTCATAAAAGACAACAGTATTAATCTGTATTTTCTGGGTTTGAAAGTAAAGAAAACAATAGCATACTTCCATAGACTTCATTGTTGCACTTCTGGCTAATCCAGGCTCATCTGAGCCACTTGTATGATCTGCCATTTAATACAGAGTTACACTTTGATTTCTGCACATTTTCTGTGAGAAACAAATATCTTCCCACTAAGTGAACAGACGTGTGGGATATTTTCATTAAAGAACCATTTAAATCAGTGAGAAAAAAGAGCAGCTAAACCCACTGCAGTTGTGCATCTTGAGCAACCTTAAGATCTCTTTCCGTTTCTCTAGGCAGAACCAAAGATAAACATATAAGCCTTTAAATGGATTCTTACAGGAGATAAAAATCTTGATTGGCCAAGATATAACAGGATATCTCGGCTGACACATCTTCACAAGATCACATGTGCATGCAATTTTGTGTCTGCTTTGAACATGCAGTGAAAGGAACCCTGATACCTTCACACGGCTACTCCTCGTAAACTCATAGTTCTATGCTACTAAAGCCTTGCAGCCAGGTGGAGGCACTGGCTGTGTCCCATGGTCCTGCACCCAGCTCTAGATCCCTCCTGGAGATGCATGGAAAGGCTTACGCTACTCCCACTTCCTCCAACTCCTTCCATCAGCAGTGGTGCTGATGCAACCTCCAGAGGAGGACAAGAGGCACCACAGTAACTCTCCCATAGTGTCAGCAGCATCTATCCCAAAGCCAGCAGCAGGTTTATTAGCTGTATGGCTCAGGCTACTATTTCTTTCCAGGGAGGTGAGGGTGATACTTTTAAAGTTCCCAGTCATGGTATAAGGATCTTAAGAGTGTAAATCCTATTGAAAAACATGACTAAGACTTCAGACTGCATTTCAAGCTATTTGGGTCATTCTAGCAATTCTAGCACAACCTAAATCACAAGAATATCAGATTGCAGCATTCTTCACAGGGATTGTAAAATGCATGGCCAGCTTTCAATTCAGTGCTTTCTATTTCAAGAATACTTCACAGAAAACAATGAAGAAACTGTAATTAAAATATTTTCAATTGTACCTCCATTTTGGTGAAAGTTTTAACAACTTTGCTGGTAAAGTCAGTGAATGCAAAATTACACTTATAGCTGTATAATGACCCTTGCCAATCTCTTAAACTGAAACCAAGAGATGGCCAAGGCTGTTACAAACTGAAATTATAGAATCACAGCCTGGTTTGGGTTGGAAGGGACCTTATATTCATCCAGTTCCAACCCTTGCCATGGGCAGGGACACCTTCCACTAGAGCAGGTTGCTCCAAGCCCCATCCAACCTGGCCTTGAACACTGCCAGGGATGGGGCAGCCACAGCTTCTCTGGGCACTCTGTGCCAGCGCCTCACCTCCCTCACAGGGAAGAATGTCTTCCTAATGTCTCATCTCGGTCTCTCCTCTGTCAGTTTAAAACAATTCCTCTGTTGTATCACTACATCTTCAGAATGAATCCAGTAATCACCATAACACTGTTGACAGCTACCAGTTCTACTTAGCCCCATTTTGTCTAATACTTGTATTATTAATACTTATGTCTTAATGTTATTGTTGATGTCTGATCCTCCTGTAAAATAAGTACTCTTTTAAGTACTGAGTATATACTCTCACACCTTAAAGTAAAATATTTACAAACAATCTAGTAATATGGTTTATGCTAAAATTTTTTCAGTCAAGACTCGTCATGTGATAAAACAGCAATGCAAGTTTAAATCAATAGCCATACCCAGTAACAGAGAAAAACCTTCCTCCTGTATTTTTCCTGTCCCTTGCTTTTAGCTCCCAAAGAATGCAGTGTTTAGAGTATGAAAGTAATTCAGAAAAGGCTCAGTAGGCATTTTCAACCCAAATGTGGGTAATTTTTACGACCAGCTCCACACAGTCTCCCCAAGGAAGGTTGCCAAAAATGAAGCCCACTTTCTACTTCAAAGTGCTACTGGTTCTCTGTGAACCATGGGGTAGTTACAGGTGCTGCATGTTTTAGGACCAAAATTAAACCTTTTCTCATATTTATTTTAAACAGCAGTCTGTCTCCACAGAGCAACTCTGGGTTGAGATTTACTGCTGACTTTACACCCAAATGCAATCCTGCAGCATACTTTACCATGAAGTAGTTTGGCAAGCAAATGTGTCAGTGACAACATAATGGGAAGCTGGAATTCAGCTGATTACAGTTATTCTATTCCTTCAGTATTTTTCTTCTAAGTGGCATAATTCTCTACAGCGCTTCAAATTCTAATCTTTTAGATGACATAATAATCCAATATTCATTAATCCAATTAAACTTTCATTTCCTCTGGCCCCCACTTCTCCAAATCATCTACAGGTTTCACAGCACACACCTCTAATGACACCTGCAGTAACGCTCCAGTTGTAACACTGATTCTGAGCAGGGTGAAAGCCACAGCTGGGGCTCAGCTCTGAAACAGCTTTTTCAGTCCAACAGCAGACAGCAGCAGGACCTCAGCCACAAAACTGTAGAATTTATTAGATCCACAGAAAATGAAACTGTCCCTGGTTTTATACCCATCAATGAAGATTTGATTTTGGTCTGGTATGATTTAATAATTTAAAATACAAACTTCTGTTTATTGGCAGCAATTTACACATATATATTGGCAGGTATTTTTTATATAAACCATTTTAAGTAACGGGAGCTTTGCTCACTTCAGCATGTTTAATATACAACAAACACTTCAGGAAAATACAATAAAAATGAGCTATAATTCGGTTTTGTCTCATAAAATGCATCTTTCACTGCTAACAACTCCCTGTTGATGTATGTGGCTTGCACCATAAATATTATGGTTTTCATCATATAAGGATTTCTCAACACAAACCCACAACAAGTGTTTCCTTTTTATCGTAGCACAAAATAATCACCTTCTACAAATCAAACGTTCACATAGCAAAGCAAAACGCAAAGCTGGTGAGTACACTTACTGGGCACCAGTTCTCAAGAAAACTACTCTCTACATTCCTGTACAAAGACTTTAAATCTACGTTTCTCTCATGTCAAAACAAAACTAAACCAAACAAACTCCCACACTCAGGAAAAGTCTGAAATTGCTTACCTTGAAGAAGCTCCGAAGAAAATACATTATGCTTAGCATTTTGGAAGGTTTAAAATGAGGAATTGTTCAAACTTTAGAACATCCAAGGCCTGGGTGAATTCCTACACTCCTGCTGTGTCTTTAGTTACATGCTTTCTTGTTGCTATTTTGGACGGTCTTAGTACAAGGGAAGCATATGAGCCATGCCAGGAGCTTATGCTAAGGAGTTGCATAACAATTAGGGCTTATCTGTGCTGCGCTGTAGAGTACAGCAATGCAAACAGGTTTGTTCACAGTTTACTAGTCTCAGAACACTTCTACTAGGCATGCCCAGAGTGATGCCATTGTGTTTGCTAAAGAAACTAAAGCTATTTGTGAGTGCTTCTAAAAGAGCAGGAACTACAAAGGACAGCACATGTTCTCTTACATCCCCCCCCAGCTTTTGCTTTTGCCAACTGCAAGTTCAATCAGTGAGTATTACGCTTGCTACAGCATTTAAAAGCAAAGACTCCCACACCATGAGCTTTCTAGTTACTATCTTTAAAGGTAAGCAAAAATTGCAGAACAAGTCTTTTGAAGTGCAGAAGAGTAAACACAGTTTCAGTTTCTTCTTTTTTCCTCAACATTAAAGTCCCTTAAAGATTCCCTGTGCTCCAGTAACATCCAGCACCACAGACATGCGACTAATGTTGCGTAGTAAAGAATCTATCAACATTTAGTGGCCAGGACTGAGAGTTTACAGGTAGTTTACAGCACACTTACAATTAAAGAACTACAGAGCACAAGCAAACTCACAGAAAGAGATCAGCCTGCATTACAGTAACTATCAGACACAACTTGACACTGCATGCTTACATTTATTTTTTAAGTTCAACTATGGCTTACATTTGAATTATTCAAAGCACCCGCTATTAAAATCTTTAGAACAGGACCAAGTGTTTCAGGGAGGTGCTCCAGAGTAGCTTCTGCTGGTGGACAGGGAGCTCAACAGATGTATGTGCAGTACACCCAGCGCAGGACGGTGGGAGTAGGGACACACTGTGGCTGATGCCTCAGAAGTCTGCCCAAGACAAACACCATCTCGAACACGAAACAGGCCCTTTGACTTGCCCAGTGCAATCAGGGATCTCTGGGTCATCACACCCCCAGTAAGCACACCCCACATTTACTCTCAAATTGCAGTACTGCAAACCCTCTATATCTTCCAGCTGCCATGCTTCTGCTTTCATATTTCATAATTCATATTTCTTATTTAAAGTATTTAATATTTCAAACAACCTGGAGAAGAGAAGGCACCAGGGAGACCTTGAAACAGTCTTCCAAAACCTAAAGAGGGCTGACAAGAAATACAGAGGGGCTTTTCACGAGGGGATTAGTGACAAGACAAGGGGGAATGGCTTTAACCTGACAGAGGGCAGATTGAGACAAAACCTTAGGCAGAAGCTCTTCCCTGGGAGGGTGCTGAGGTGCTGGCACAGAGTGCCCAGAGAAGCTGTGGCTGCCCCATCCCTGGAAGTGTTCAAGGCCAGGTTGGACACAGGGGCTTGGAGCAACCTGCTCCAGTGGAAGATGTCCCTGCCAGTGGCAGGGGTTGGGACTGGGTGAGCATTAAGGTCCCTTCCAACACAAACCATTCTGTGACTCTTATGATTATTGTTTTGGTAGTCTATGTAAATAAGACATTTTTGCATAAATGAAATACTTTAGAGCAGGAAACCCTACGTTACCACGTACACATTTTTTCTGCCATTGGGGGAACTTCATAAGTTAAGCATATACAGTGAAAAGGAAGGGCACACCTAAATAATAATTTCTAAACCACAACATAAGGCACAAATGCACTACAGTAATACTGTCTATGGTTTGATTTGCCAAATGACAATACTGCTTCAATGAAGTTTTTCCCTTCTATTTCTTATTCTTTCAAAGATAAAAAGACTTCCTGTATTACACAGATACAAAACCTTTTAAAGTAAAACTTTTAGGACTTGGGGGTGTTGGTCGATGGAAAAATGAACATGAGGCGGCTGCAGTGTGCGCTTGCAGCCCAGAAAGCCAACCGTATCCTGGGCTGCATCAAAAGGAGCGTGACCAGCAGGTCGAGGG
>JAOEHX010011479.1:14560-32872 GCA_025448015.1 Bolborhynchus lineola
TCTGCTTTCCAATGAGGGAGAGATGTCCTGCTGAGGGGTACCAGGCTGGGAGATGCACTGACAGGCAGGAGTACTGAGTTTCTGTCCCAGGGACCTCAGCAAACTGAAGGAAAAGCTTGACAGGAACTTCAGGAAGATTAGGAAAGACAAATTCAGTCCCATCTGTGGGTTAGAATAACCCTGTGATAGTACATGCTGGGCAAGGAAGGCAAATCAGACCTTGGCCTACATTAGCAAGAGTGTGGCCAGCAAGTCACAAGAAGTGGTTATTCCCCTCTATTTGGCCTTTGCAATGAGTATTCAAAGTACCAGAGAGACATCAACAGACTGGAGGTAGTCCAGAGCAAGGCTGCCAAGATGGTTGGGGGCTGGAGCATACAACATAAACAAGAAAATGCTGAGGGAACTGGAACTGCTTAGCCTAGAAAAGTCTGAGGGGAAACCCAGCTGCTGTCTTCCACTACCTAGAAGGTGTTATGGAAAAGGCAGAGCCAGGTGTTTCTTAGAGGATGAAAGAGCTGTGTCACAAACAGCAACAGGGAGAATTCTGAATGGATAGAAAGAAAAAATTCTTCACAGTGGAGGTTAACCAGTAGAGCAGGCTGCACAGAGAGACAACGGAACCATTCTCCTAGGGTGTTTTGAAAACTCAACCAGATGTAGCCCTGAGCACCCTGATCTAACTTTGCAATTAGCCTTGCTCTGAGCAGAGGTTGGACCAAATGACTCCAGAGTCCCTTCTAACCAGAATATTTTTTATGATTCTGTCTCACAGTACAGTGCTTAAAACATTGCTCATGATTCGCAGCCTTTCTTTCCTTTGTGTTTTAGCTCCTACTTGCATTAAAAGTTTTAATTCTACAGGGAAGGGTAAGTGGAAGAAAAATAAACTTAATGGAGTTTATTACTACAGTGACAAGATTTTAACTACCTACAAGCTTTTAGGGAGGCGGAAGTTTCAACCAGATATAGATACCACCACTTCTAGAGCAGCTTGTCACAAAGAAAATCAAAAGCAGCAATGACAGAGTCCTTTACAGCTTTGAAGGAGATGGAAATCTATAAAATAAACTCACTCTTATGGACACCTGGTTTGCATGAGTACAAAAGTGCTACTTAGAGGCTGGGGTCTAGCACTACTGGTATAAATTATGCAGATGTGATACACAAAAATACGATAGTTTCTTTAAAGCTGGAGATCAAACTACTTTGGCTTGTCTTTAATCATGCTTGACAGTTTATAAGAATTATACTGATTTGGTATTCCCCCTGCACTGCCTGTACAGAATGAAGTGCTTTGGAAAGAGTTTGTTAAAAAGCAGTACAAAACAATGAAGTTCTCTGTTTGTCCGCAGATCTGAAATTTTGCATTCTCTTCCCACTGCCCTGCCAAAATGCAAAAATTATAATCTGCTGGGAGTTGATTTACAGCTCCCATGAGCTGGAAAAGCCCACTATGATTTTGTTTTACTGAACCCAAGTTTTATTCTCATTTGAAGAAAGCTTCTTACCAATCCTGAACATTTTATTTTAACATTTAACAAACCAAAGCAAGGAAAAGAAGCATTACCACCTAGCATCTGGCAGCATGCTGACACGTCCTGAGCAAAGATGAGCACTGTAATTAATGCACTATACATTTTCAAGTGTGAATTGCAAGGACAGAAAAAGAACTTTTAGTGTCCAAAAAAGCTCTCAATTTTTATTAACAGATACTGAACAGCAGCATTTTTGTGTATTCTGAAGGGGAGAGTACAGATGAAAATGGGAAGAGTAAATTCCTGTTTTCACTGAAGCTGACAAGCTAGAGACAGAATTTGGGTATAAGGCAAAGAGCCTCAGGCTGCAATTTGTGGCCACTATTCCTTGCTGTATCTGATAGGGACAACAAGAGTTTTGTCCTATCATCTTTGTTTGCCCTTCAAACATTTGTAAGCAGTATTAGTTTGCCTCTGGTCCTTCTTACCAGACTAAACAAGCCCAGCTTGTCAGCAACTCTTCAGAGGACAAGTGCTCTAGGGCCCCTGACTATCTTGGTAGCCCTCCAGTTTTCAGTAGATAAAGATTCATTGTCTAAAGTAAAATGAAGTACCCTCTGTATCTGTTCTAATGATACAACACTGAAAGAGTTAAAAACAATGCAGCTAGTCATCACTTCTGTGGAAAATCTGTGCTTTGAAGGGCTGCCCAATGTTCAGTAATTATAACAACTTTTTTGATGTTAAAAGAATGTATGCATAGGCCATACATTTCCTTCTAAGACCAAAAGAAACATGTTTTTCTTGTGAAGCTTAATCAAAACAGTCTTTTTGTTGCACATTCCTGATGGCTGTACAGCTAAAGGAAATTAATTTTTCTTTAACTAGCAACTGGGACTTAAGGGAGACCTAGAACTGTGCTACAAACAACTGCTTTGAGGCAGCCCATATAGGAGTCCTGAAAAGCTCAGGTTTGCTCACAAGGCCTAGGAGGTTAATCTTGCTGTTGCATAGTTCAGTAAACACCATCTAAAGTTCAGTTCTTTACATTTTTACACCACTCAAGGCTTCAAGCCAAAGCTTTGATAAAAAGAATTATTTGACTCTTGAAAAGCATGGCAAAAAGCTGACCCAACAGTCTTTTTCTAATACCATCCAATGAAGTCTGAAGGCATTAAGGCCTCCTGTAAGCTGACTGAGGGTTATGTTTGCACTGATGCATCAAACCCATTTACTCTCCATTTAATCCCTCTTTACTGACCACACTGAACGTTCTTGCACAGGGCATATGTTCACTGCCCACAACGGATCAACTTCCTGCTGTGAGCACATGTTCTGCATCAGATTCTTACCTACAATGTCTTCATAGGCATTTTCTTCTAAAGTGCTCTTGGATCCAAATTTATGCTGGCTCTCAGTCCCATTTTCAGTTGGTGAGGGAGGGTACAGGGATTGCAGGCTTGATGCATCCTCAAACTCAAAGGATTTTCTGAAGTTTAAAATAGTAAGTAATTAGTAACTAGAATGCAAAAATTACTCAAACATTTAGCCGAGCATTTGCTTGCTAAGAAATATTTGTAACATAACCAACAAAAACCAATTACACATCATGCTCTAAGGACAAAATTTTAGAGGACCTTGAGTCCTGTGCTCACAGCAGTCTTTAGCATAGCAATATGTGACATTTTCATGAGGTTGGAAGTAGTTATCCTCACTGTTTGGACAAGGAGAAAATACCGAGAAAATATGTGACATTTTTCAAAGGCTATAGAGTAAGTTAGCAGCACAGATTAAAAATTGCCTTGCTCTTGCCAGGGCCCCCAGAAACACATGGCTCTCTCTCCTCAAGGAAGATGTTTTTCTGGAAAGCATTCCTCCACCGGTTGCTCTGGGAGATGTAGCCCTTAGTCTGAAAACACATCTTGAACCTTCAGAGATGTTCCCACATAAAGGTCAGTCTGCAAATGCCAAAGGCATACCCATGTGAAAGTCACCCATTTCCTTGCACAACCTGTGTCAAGCTCTGGCAGCAAATGACAAAGGATAGAGGAAAATTAAGTCTCTCTGGGATGGACAAGTAACCCGGGCTTGATGATTGGGGGCCTGAAAGTTCAGGCTTTCTGGCAGGAAGGTGAGGGGTAGCTGTGTCAGATGAACCCAAACAATTTGTCTCCCACCTGGGTACTTGAAGGAGGGAGGATTCACCACCTCTCATCCACACCTGCCCCAGCACTGCTGAGCAGCCCTAGGGGAGGAGAAGGCCAAGCCCTCCATGTTCTCTAACTTGTTCTGAGGCAACATCTACACTTAAAGTTGGGAGGTGCATGGTTTGCATGCCAGCTATACAGGGGCTAGCATTCATTTTACTGACTTAATGCTGAGGATGAAGTGGTAGGAAAAATGGGCTTAGGTTGGGGTATAAACCCCAGAATGCTGTAAGGCTTGCAGAGGCTGTGTTGATGCTCATACTTCACTCATTGATACTCAAACTAGATTAAAAGCAAACCATCCTGCAGTAAAACACCCTTTCCTCTTCTCCCCAGCTACAGTGAAACATTTGTTGACAGCACATCCACATGGCAGTGGCAGAGTCTCATGAGACCAACATCAGCTTGTGAATTGGTTCAAGAGTATCCCTATAGGCAATATAGTGACTATTATACAGACACTTCATTTGACAAGAGCATTTCCTATTTGTCAGCTAGAGCAGATTTATGGATCTGGGGCAGGCTTGGGAGGCCCCTCTCTCTCCTTTTCCTAATTTAAGAATATCCAGGTCCACGTTATGCACATCAGGATTGTGACCAAAAAAAAAACATGCATTTCAGATCCAGATATCCACTCCTCCAGACATACATTTATAAAGGATGCTCAGGCACTGAATACATACCTGTGTATGAAATGAGACCTTCTAAAGTAGTTAAATACCTGACTCTTATAGATTTCAAGGCAATGCTATGATGTAGTGACATGGAATAGGAACATGGGAATAGTTTTGTGGACCAGCACTCAGCTGTGGCCCATGTGTCCCCAGCCTATCCCATGACTCTCCTCTTCTGCATTCTGTCTGCATCAGGGGATCTCCAACTGCTAGGGAATGTCCAGCTCACCAGTCTGAGGTGTAAAAGCTACTGTGGGCACCAGGTCCTCTGAATACAGACTGGTTCTATGCTAGCAGGCAAATACAAGAGACTTCCTCCATTTTACTTTATTGTTGAATTAGTCAACAAAACAAAACCCAATGTTTTCAACCAAAATGTTAGAAGAATAAATATTCACTGTTGATTCTCATTATATTCCAGTGAGTGCAAACTGTTTGTTCAAGCTGGAAAACACAGCTATAGGCTGTAGACATAATGTTTCAAATAGAGAACAGTTCTCAAAAAAAGGAAAGATAACATCTGTTTTCAAAAAGAGAACAGTTTAGAGACTGAGATTTCAATAACTAATACTAAATATTGCCATTCTTAGGTGACTCGTATGGTCTCATGCTCATTGAAAATGATGGCATTCTCCTTACTGTAACTAAAGAAAGGACAGTAGCAGACACAACAAAGTAGCAGACACAACAAAGGTAATATTTTATAAAGGATTACCACCCAGCAAACCTGTGAAGTCAGCCAGCAAACCTGTGATTTTGGGAGTCTGATTTAAGCTTATTTAGATCAACATTAATCAAAGGTAAGTCCAGAGAAATCACTAAACTACAGTAGGGTAAAGCTGTTACAAACAAATGGAAACCTACCCAGTACAATGTTAAACTGATTTGCAAGAATCATCAGGGGCATGTGATAACACTGCAAATCCTTTGATTTACCCTCCACTAATCACAACTTAAATTGATAAATATTGCTTTTCTCTTAGGTTTGTACTTACTAGCGCTACCCAAAAGTAAGGCTCCTTTGCTGAACAGTGCTGCTGTCTAACTCTGCTATGGCAGGAGTCAACCTGCAGAGCAGCAGGGGCAAGCATGTGTGCCTCTTCTTGAAAGAAGATTCAAAACTTCAGGTCACAAACTCATTGTAACAAAATGCTGTGGTTCTGAGATGACTTACGTGGTCTCAAACTCAGTGTGAGCATGTACTTGGGAGACTGACTTGGACCACTTAGCCACGGGTGATTCTCTGCAAGAATTAGCTCCTGTTATTAATTCCTCTCCACCATCCACTGTAGAGACCATTTTACTTCTTGCCCCTTCATTTTCTAATAAAGGCTATTGTTTATAGCAGAACATTTAAAAAACGTCTTTAATGCATTGGAAATGCTGTGCTGAACAAAATTAGGTCAGCTTTGTTACAAAAACTCCTGTTAAAAACTAGATTTACTTCCTCTAACAGATCATTGCCAGAACTGAAAAGATAAGCACTGCTAATCACAGCCTGGCTTTCCACACTCCCTCCTTTTCCCAAAGAAACAACACACATCAGCAGAGCTGCCTGACCCATTTCAGAAGCAGGCGTCTCTTGAAAGTAGAGCAGACTCTGAAGGCCTCTCTTCCCCATTTTTGGACTCAGCATACTTCAGGTCAGGTTGTGCTGACATGAACTTCTTATTGATTGAGCCAACATCAAGCATCAGGTGCTGAACTGATAATGTGGGCCTGAGATGCTGTTTAACAGTTACTTGCAAAGCCCATCACTAAATACCAAGAGTCTGTGCATCTCATACACATGCACAGATAGGTGAACTTTTTAAAAATGCCATACTTTGAACACTTATCAACAGAGAAGCCTACAATTTTCTAAGCAGTGAGCAGAATGAGCTTAACCATTTCCAAAACTCAAGAGAAATCATCTAATTAAAAGAAGCCAAGCTCCAAGACTGCTGGGAAATGTAGCCATAGCCTCTGCTCGTCATTAACTCAGGAAAGACACAAAGCCCTTTCTACGCTAAAACATGGTTTTCTCAGCATTAACCCTCTACAGCTATTGATGGTAACTTAGGACAACATTTCTAAGCACTGAATTAAGTAAAATCACCAACACTGCATAAAACTGACACAACTACTGTAGTAACAAGCTCTGGAAACACAAACCCTCTGAAGGTATGCTTTGCAGTGAGCAGGAACACAGGCCTACAACAGACCAGCTATGGTCGCACTACAAGAAGATGGTAGAATTATTCTCCATTAAAAGCCACAAGTTAAAGCATTTGTGCCAAGACGAACTAGATAACCTTTAGCACAAGTATTCTAGTGCCTTTTTCAGGGACTGAGGAATGAAAGTTGGGGAACTCCAGAACTGTGGCCATGCAAAGCTATTGTACCAGTGCATCCTATCAGTGCAATCTGGCAGAAAGAATAATTGGCTTGCACACAACTCCAAGCATTTCTCAAAAACACTGCATTAAAAGGAGAATGTAAAATACTGTTACCAAAAAACCAGAGCACGTTTCTTTATTTGAAGAATGAGCACATTTCTTTGAATTTTACCTATTCTGGGATTTTCTATGGAAGCGCGACTCTTTCTTCTGCCTTCTGGTCACGGGGGGTGCCGGGGTGGACGGGAGGGGAGGAGGAGCAGCAGGTGTAGGAGATGGAGGTAGGCCATTGCTTGGTTTATTTTTATGGATTTTGTCTGCTTCATATTCAAAGGTGCGTTTGGGCTTGGGGACAGGATTCACTGCGCTGTTAGCTGCGCTTTCGAGGAGCAGTTTAGGGCCAGCTGAGTTTGCAGTAATGCCCTGTTTTATCTTACTGCTTTTCTCAGTCTCAGTAGGTGTCTCTGGTTCACTCCCCAAAATAACACTCCCTCCTTTGCTATCGCTTGCAGCTTCACTCAGTCCCTCCACAGTACTCAGAGTCACAGATTTTTTCCTCCCTTTGTCAACACTGTAACAGCTACTTGGTAACTGGGGGAGGCCTCTGCCAGGCTGCTCTTTCAGCACCTGCTCTATCTTCTGTATTCTGTTGAGCACAGCAGAGGACTCTTTCCTCACATGGCCCTTGAGGAAAGTAGCAGCAGGAGTCTCGCTCCTGCCTGATCTCTTTTCAAACCTATGACAGGAATCTCTGTCCAGCAGTTCCTCCTCCTCTGTTTCTGGGTAAGAACACTCTGAAAATGTTCGGCTCATTCTTCTGAGCCCTTTGAAATCGAACGTCTTCTCGCTGCAGGGAGAGGTCAGCACGCTGGGGCAGCTGTCACTGCCTGACCTCTCCCCAGCATCCCTCTTGTCCGTACATGCGCTCATCCTGGGGGACAGCTCCCGACGGCACTCCCATTCTGTGATTTTCTGCCTGATGTCCAGCGCCTGGGAGCGTACACTTGCCCGACTGAGGGAGAGGTTCCTCAAGTTGGTGGCAGTGCCCAAGGACAGGGTGCTCCGGGTGAGCATATGGCTCCCTATTGCTTCCCCATCTTGAGCCTCCTTTGGACTCTCCTTTTGGTCTTCAGCCTTGAACACAGACAACCTTTTATCCAAAGCACCCACGCTGATGGCTTTAAGAGGGTGGCTCGGGGAGTCAGTGTCCAATGGGCTTGTGTTGGTGCTTTGCAGTGTAGATGTACGGCTGCTCCAGTCCTTCAGGCACAGTCTGGAGCTGGAGACCTTGGTGAGCCGAGTAGAGCGGCAAGAGTCCTCACTGTCGCTGAGGGGGTAGGCTGGGCTTTTTCGCGGGGACAAAAGAGGTGGTGGAGAAACGGAGTGACACCTAGAAGCAGAAAGAAATACAAAATCAAGTCCCTGGGGAAAACAGAGTCCTTTGCCAAATTTCCTCCACCTGCAGGTAAAGCTGAGGGTGTCTGCTTGCTGCAAATCTACCCCAAAGTATCACTCAAATATCATTCAGCCACACAGTCAGGGGCAGGGGGCGACAGCAATTAACTGATGTCAGTGATGAGCTGATGAGCAGGCCATTCAGCACATCCAAAGCCAGTTTTCTGTCCTCTGTTCAACCCCCAGCTTTTCCAAGTTTCTCAAGTCTAAAGGCATCTGAGATTCTCATAAGAAACTATTGCTTTGAATGCATTTAACACTTCCAGCAGAACAGCTCCTGGCCTCCCAAATGAAGGAGACCCTCTGCAGGAAAAGGGGACTCTTAAGGAGAAGATTCCCACTGCAACAGAAATGGGGAAGGCTGACCAACAAGGAGCACATTTTACACATTGGTTGCAGTGAGCAAACCAATTTAAGAAGGTGTCAGTTTTTGACTCAGAAATCTGAAGCAAAGTATCACCGTGCTCAGCCACTGCAGTATTTTAGCCAGAGCATTTCAAACCCCTGATGTATACAGTGAACTAAATAAAACGGCAAAAGGAAGACCCATTTTGTCTTTGGGCTGATGTTGTGGCCAACAGATTAAATTCTCCTTATAAAACAGAAATATTTTTTTATTGAAAGATTATTACAGACTGAATAAATGTATTAATCTGCCCACAGTATGTGTTGAAGAATATAAACTATACAGAAAGGCCTTGGTGTTATCTTTGAAAAAAAAAAACCTTACAACAAATTTTTGCCATGGTTTGGAAAATCCGCTATTGGGTTTTATACATTGCTGCAAAAACTTTTAAGAACAAAAAGACAAAGGAAATTAAATGCCTTAATCAGCTGGCTTATCACCAGCGAGCCAGCAATAAGAAAAATAAGCCAAAACTGTGTCAAAAAGGGGTTTACTGTACTGCCACCATACATACATACAAATAGTAGCAAAAAAAAACATGACTCCTTTAACACTTTTTGCCCTAGCAAATTTTCTGTTCCAAAGGGTATAGAAAGAAGAGGAAAGACCCAAAGTAATGCCTTGTGTATGAAACTAAGTTTCTGTTCACTGAAGACTGTGGACAAGTTGGTTTCTTTATAAACTGTCCTGCATACACAAAATCCAAACAAAATAGCAATTTGACCAAAAGAAATCATGAAGCAAATGTCTCATTACAGCAAAGGCAGAAAAGATTCAGAAGATTCCTACTGTTGCATGGGTTTCTCCCCAACAGTCGCCAATACCTACAGGCAGAGGTGCCAAGTTCTGTGAATTAGTCAAAAAATCTGGAGCACTGGTGCAATTTCTGAAAAGTTTATGTTGACACGGGAGATATTTTCTTCTCCTTTAAACACATTCCCAAAACCAATTATCCAATTTCACCCTGGTTTCCTACAGTGGATAGTTTGCAAGCAAAAGTTAGAAGTATTGAAAAAGTTGGAAGTATTACAAAAGAGCAAATTTCTGGTCAGAAAAGGACAGTGATCAAATTATTACAAAAGGAAACTTATCTCTTTTTCAGAGTCCTCTGATAGTCAAGCTTTGAAGTTTCATTTCCTTCTTTCTATACAGCTTCAGACAAGTGTCTTAAAGAAATCTCAGAAGATCAAAAGCAGGTGACAGATGATGAGCAGTTTCAGCTGGTTGTGGCAGCATAGAGTTTGTAGTGAATTGCGTAGAACTACCTTGGCCTACATGCTTTTATAGTGCCTGAAGGTGCAACCTAAATCAGCCTCCTCAGACTTGGTGAGGTGCCCTGATTCTTCATAATTTCTGTCTCATCTTGATCTCTTCAGTTTAACACCACAGCATCAAAATTGTACATTACTCTTAACACTTAATCTGTACTCACAACTGAAAGAATAAAGTACAAAATGATTGGGGGAAAGTCAGTCATAGGAAAGCAGAGGTTAAGGATGTGCTGATCGCCCTCTCTCTGCCTTTAACTCACTATGTAGAAAATACCATAGGCATGGACCTTTATCTTCTCACACTGTAAGAAACATCTCTTCAGTTGTTTGACTGTCAGGAAAAGGTTTGTTGACTCATCAGAAGAGGAGGAAAAACTGGATTTGCATAATCTGCAGAAGTTGCAAAATGTTTCTACTTAGAGATATGAGCCATACTTTTGGATGCCAGGTCACCAGTTAAGTTACAGTAGTTAAGGCTTGATCCTGAACTCCCAAATTCAGTCACCAAACTCCGACTCACTTCCACCGTGCAAGGCTCAACTTCAGAGCAGCAGGCCCTCTGGAGGTGTATGCTGTTAAGTACCTGGGATACCACAGCTAAGAAAAAGATGGTTTAGATCACATTATATGGTAAATTTAAGTGATGCAGATAGAAGCTATAGGACTAAGTTGAAGATGAAAGAGAAATAAAGCCTTGGCTGTATGGTTTCAGACGTGCATTCCCTAAATGACAGTGGCAAATAACAGAATTTAAAAAGAAGTCCAAAAGCTGATCAGTGGATAATATAATGGTCCTTTCCTGAAAAAACTGCTTCCATTGAAGAATATTCTCTCGAAGGCACAATAGTTCCACAGACTTTAAAACTAGTATTACTGGACAGAGACAAATAATTAAATAACTTGCAATCTTCCATGCAGACTGTAAACCCAAATGTTTAAAATGTTTTTATTGATGTTTTCTAGATACACAATGATACATGCAGCACCTTACAAAGCAGATCATTACATAGACTTCCAAATATTGTGTATAAACAGCATAAGTAGAGATTATGGAATCATGTTTGGGTTTCTTAACAAGTTCACTCGAACAGCACCTTCTTTCTGAGCAATAACATTTTTGGGAGAATATCAGCATTTCACAAAACACACTGTAATAAGTAGGTCTGATTTCCTATCTATGAAGGGTGTTCTTCCAACATGCAGCCTTAGGTGCACAGCTCTCAAACCCCTGCCAAGTCATCAGTGAGTTGCCATCGCAAAGCAAACCACTTGCCAAGCAGTCCTCAGTGTCCTCGAAATAGGTCACAGACCCCGAAACTACCTTCCTGGTGGGAATCATTGCTGCACAGAACAGAGATAATCCAAGAGATGGTCTCCAGCCCTCTGGACCATGCTTAGCTTTGCTGACGTGAGTTGTTCCCTGAGGAACCAGCAGAATTACCCAAAGTAGATGGAAACTGATAATATCAGTCACGCTCTGTAGGATTTTGAAACCCAAACACACTTGATCTTTAAATTCCGATTCAAACTCCTTACTTTCTCTTTTTGTCACCCAAACATGGGAAACTTCTAATTCATAAAAACTATAGTTCTCCAGGCCCACTCTCAATCAAATATAAATATTCAAATAAAGATATTAATTCCATGGACCAATGTATGGATTCATACTGTTTTCTCTACTAAAGGCTAGTGTCAATAGGCATTGCCTTTCACCAGTTCCTATGATCACCTGTGGATAACAGTGAAGTTGGATCTCACCTGTCCCCGAGAACAGAATCTCCTGCTGAGCATGGAAAAAAAAGAATTTCTGCTGTGAGGGCTCTAGCAATGCTGACTTGTGCTGAGACTCTGTGGGGATGGGCAAAGGTTGGTCACTGGTGTCATAAAGCCCTCACCTTTATCTGTCCCAAAAGTTGGAAAGGCTCTGATTTTGGACAACACACCAACATTTGACCTACAAAATGTGGGTGCCAACATTTGGCTGTGTGTAGGAGAGGGAGAATTTAATTCCTGGAGACCACTCTGAAAGTGGGCAATACAAAATTAGTACCGAAGGCAGTGAGCCTGGACTTCTGATCCAGTTGGGCTGGATCCACAGCTCCTACCTGCTTCCATTGCCAAATATCACCTTCAGAAAGGAGGAAAAATGAGTGCAGACAGCACACACAACTCCATGAAACAGCTGTCAGTGACAGGAGGCAGCAAAAATAGTGGCCAAAGAGATGGCTTTACACATCTTATGGAAATCAGAGTATAGTGGATGATAAAAATGTGCATGCATAGAGGAATTTGCACCCATGATCCACACGCGTTTTATAACTACTAGTAACAATATTAAGCTGCATTTCAGACTAGAGATTAAAGATGGAGGGTAGTTAAAGTGACTCGCCTTGGAAGAGTTACAGGACTCCTAACTCTCGATGCCCTGCTCTGACCTCTGAGCCAAGCAGCAGACTCCACAGCACCGCTTCAGCTCTCCTGAAGCACCAGGAGTGACTCCACAGATCACTCAGTGCTGACAAAAGACAAGCTGGCAGAAGCTGCTCAGCAATCATTTGGTTTTGCAAATCCCATCTGCCCTGCTTAAACCAATACTTACAGAATAATAAAACAGCTTTTGTCTCTGTAATCCAGGGAATTTCCCATTTCAACATGCTCAAGCTCAGGAGCCCATTTACGGAAAAGAGAACAAGAAACGTGTTGACAAAAAGCTACTGGGTCTTTCCAGGCTCCTGCTGATGAGATCCTGTCATTTCACAGTAACACTGATGCTTGTTTGGTGAGCTCACCAAACAAAGTCAAAGCACTGTTTGTATTCCTCAAGACTTCTCAAATTGTTTCATACAACATTTCACTAGGAAAACACTGCTTTCTTGGTATTTTCTGTAGGTTTTCTGCTTATCTCATTTTTTTCTCAGCATCATGCCATTTCATCAGGACAACTGGCCTGTTTCAGAGTAATGATTACAACACCAGAATCAGCTGTGACCATAAGTGCATTTTTCATGTATTGAGAAGATTTGGCCTGCCATGTAAGACTAGAGACTTCTTGTTACTCTAGCCAATATTTAAGGAAATATGAAAGAAAAGCAAGAGAAATTTCTCCTTGCAAGAGCAGCAGAACTCATTTTTAGTATGAACACTACAGCTGCCTTGATTTCAGGTAACTGAGGATCTAGCTTCAAATTCTGCAGAAATTTGTAAGAGAGAATGCTAGGAAATGCTCAGCTGTCATCTTTCAAATTGTTTCATACAACATTACAAATGAACAATATTTTATTATTAATGATGATTTATTTTCAATTCTTTAAATAAAAATCCTATCTCAAGCAAAAGACTACACAAAGATGATCATTTTTAAGCACTAATTCAGATATCCATAGCTAACACACCATTGGAAAAAAGCCCACACCGTTCTGGCATCTTGTCAGTCCTGGTTATTGAGGAAACAAAACGCATGTGTTCAGACTTCAAGGTGAGAAACTGAAATTACCTTTATAAACTGAACGTTGAAAACCCCCTAAATCCCAGGGATTTTATTGTGTGCCTAGATGAGCTTACCTATGTTCACATCTTCAACCAGTATAAAGCCTCCAATCATTGAAAGGAAAATAAAATAAGAAACTCAGAGAAGAAGATATAACTTATTAGACTCTTCTATTTTCAAAAAGGTATTTTCTCCTATGGAAGCTGGAGATTTCTCACCACATTAAAAAGCTATACTTGCATTTTTATATTCAGACTAAAAACGGATTGCATTATGGGTTCAGACCTGACTTCTATCATAATTCAGGATGCAGAAGCAAAAATGAGGATGCAAATTTTTTGGACTGAGTAAGAAGCAAGATGATGCCCACCTGAAAGCAGAGCCTTGTACAGTCAATGTAATTCAGTGGTTCAGTAGTGCAGAAAGGTCCCGTGAGTAAGGAGCAGCTCCTACTTTCTGTTAGCCACCATGAGTGCGAATATTGGAATCCATCCTTCCCAAGGTAAAGCAAAGTGAGAGGGAAGCACACGCTGCTCACCTGTCAGCTGGAACCAAGCGCACCATGCTCTTATTACTGAGAACAGTTGTGATGGCTTGCTATGGTATTAATTTCCATTGAACTTGTCCTTGATTAAACATTGTAGAGAAAACATGCAAAGACCAACAGATGCTCAAATTAGAACCAGTGCTCCTGTGTCATTACCTCCATGACTTGCACAAAACAAGCACTTTTTAAAAGATTCAGTACTGACAGCTCCTGGTAACTAGTACAGTTTCACACCACCTTAAGTGCACAGAAAAACACTCTTTGGTCTCTGTCAGACACACTCTTGGACATAGCCTTGGGTGGCATGGTTTAGTGGGAAGTGTCCCTGCCCATGGCAGGGGGGTTGGAACTAGATGATCTTAAGGTCCTTTCCAACCCTAACTATTCTATGATTCTATGAAAGCTCCTGGTACAAACCAATACTTTTGCACAAACAAGATCTGAGCACACTACTGCAGTACTGCAATCTTCCAGTCATGCCTCTTTAGGTGCAGAAAAGCGGAATAATTCAAAAGACAAAAAATCCTTAATGACTTTGACTGAAGCAATGTTGAGGGACACTCCTGAAAAAATTACCTCTGCCTCCCTCTATACAAGAACTAGGAATAATTTCCTCTACACTTTACTGCAAAAAGCTATGAAAAGTCCACTTTTAGCTATCAAACCCTAACAGTTAGTGGTTTGGCTGCATTTTGAGGTGAGTTACAAAATAAACCATTGGACAGAGAAGCAATGATTCAGCATCATTTGATTGTGATGCAAATTTCCTTTTCCTCACCCTTAGCTATGTCCTCACCATCACTGAACGAAAGGCAGTAGCAGTGATAGCTGCAAAGCACTCTGGGAGGCATTACTCTAAAGCAAAGAAAGCTCAGGGAACAAATGCAGGTAGTCACACTGGTCTAACTGTGGTTAGCATGCAGGTCAAACATGATCAAACTATAGCCAAAATACGTGGCCTGAAATGGCCCTATTGCTTAACTAAGATGGCCCAAGAGTATCCCATGTACAGATGATACTTCGATTTTGGCATTTTCTTTACAAATATAAATGAGCATCTAGGCTTGGACAACTGCCTTGTACAGAACATCAAGGAAGACTAATTGCACCAGGTGTAGAGAAGGACTTTAAAATTAAGTTACTGTTATTTCTTGTAACTAGGAATTATGGGAACTTTAAGACCAGACAAAAGGGACCTCCTGCACTACTGAATTTAATTCCAATTTTGTTTGGCAGTAAACCTTTTTATTACAATATATTCTGCACTCTGGCATAGAATACAGTATTGTCATTTTCTACAATACACAGTAAATAACTACAGATGATATTAAATTATCTTAAATCTAAATAAGAGCTTACAGTGAGTAAAGGAGGTGAACTTTTCACACTCAAGGCCACACAGTAGTAAGGTGATTTTTGAGCTGATTCAACCTGGTAATGAATCAAGCAGTACAACCTGTCAAATCTTGCCTCTTGCTTGGAAAGGAAAGTGACATAAGTGGGACAGAACAAACACTCTTCCACTGGACCCTTCATGATCTTTGGGGTCTCATTAGGAATACAGCTCAAATATCCTAAAATCTGCATTCCAGATAACCACCTCCCTTTATTGTTGACTTTGGGATTGTGACAAAAACAAGACAGAAAATACTTTCTAAACTGAAAAGTGAATTTGCATTATACAACTGTTTGAAATAGGCTCATGTACATGTGCCAGTGATGGAAAAGCCCCAGAATTTAGAGAGAATGAGGCAATAAAATCAATGTGGATGAATATCACAAAATATTTAAAGATAGAACAAAAATACTAACGCCAATTATTTTTCTATTTATACTTCTGATTTTTTCCCCAAGGAATTTTGATACTTTCTATTTAAATAAAAATGTAGGTGATACCAGAAGTAGCTACAAAATGATAGGCCACTAGGACAGTGAAACAAACCAAAGATCAAGCTCTGTGTGCCATTTTTAAAAGCTCTAGTTTCTGTGCTCCCAAGAAGTACTGAGTTAATGATAGCAAATGTGGGATGCATTCGGAGTGCTGTGGTGGATTCCTGCATATAAAACCCTGCCAGACCTCTGTGTCTCTGCAATCAGCTTGTGGAGAAAAACACATAGAAACACAGCTGGCTGCAGATGAACTGTATTTTTATGGCTCAGAAGCAAAATGTCTGATTTACACCAGTGAAATTCAGGAGTCATTCTGCCAAAGTAAATTACTTGAAGTGGCAACTATGCTCTACAACTGTACAAAAAAAGAGCAGATAAATCAAAGCTGATGAGTCAGATCCTAAATACTTGAATTAGACTGGATCTGTAAAGCAAAGACAGCAGGAAAACCTGACAATGACGAATAACTGGGAAATAAAATGTGAACAATCAGAGTGCACTAGGTATATGCTTTTGCCAAGAAATTTCTAAGGGTGAAGAAGACAACAGGAAATTGTGAAATTATCTAGACTGAGAGGGCTAGATTCCCTGCTGCCCTAGATTTATGGCATTCTCTGTTACTCATTCTCTGTTACTAGGCAAGTGCAGGATGGTTTTTAAACAATGCCATGTTTAAGCTTTTTTCACCCCTTTTCTTCAGATAGAAATGACTACCTAAGGCACAGATCAACTAGCCTGCACTGTACCTTCCATCACCATGATCAGAAGTTGGCTGCACATGACAAAAATATCAGAAGCAAGAACTGAAATATCAGAGAGCGCCATTTTCTCTTTTCCACTGAAGTACAGGCACTGGTTTCACAGGACCATCTCTCATTTTCTCCTCCAAAAATAAGATGATTCAAAGCTGAAAAATGGAAGCCTCCCTTGAAGTAACTCTTCTCCCAAAACATGTTCTGAATAATAATTTATGCAATAGATATTTCCACTGTTATTTCTCCACTGTTACTTATTTTTATTATGTTCTGGAATGGTATAGCATGTTTCAGTCTCACCTGCTTCCTTAAGATCTTGAGAGCGCTCTTGTATAGAGAGTAGCAGCACAACCAAAGATAGCATTTTCTTAATCAGACAGAATTCATAAGCTCTTAATTGCCTATAGAAGAACTTCCAGCCCTTGAAACTTTTCTTTAGCAGCATGTGTAAACACACTGACTTCAAAATCCCAGGACACATGGAAGCTCTCAGCTTTGTTTTTTCAAAGCATAGGGATTTTTCAACATGCTTGTTTATCTGCCCTGGAATCTCAAAGCAATAAACTCTGTGGAACTGATTCTGCTGGAGCTTTGCAAGGTTCTACATTTACATACACACAAAGGGTTAAAAATCATTTATTACAAATTGTGATACTTAGTTTTTAACACATCCAAGACCATTCTAGGTTTGGCAAATCTCCAAGTCTAGAATTCCAGTTTGGAAAAGTCCTGTCTGAATGCAGCCTATCTGACCCATCCCTGTCCAGCTGCCATGCACTTGAAGCTCACGTATTGTGAAGGAAGCTCACAAGTAATGGGTACTGAAGCAGGGGAAAAGAAGGAATAATTCTGATTGTAGACTTTGCCTAAAGAGCGCTCAGGGGGTCTCATCTCTGATCAGTGCCATCTTGTTCTGAAGACAAATGCAGCAGCTTTGTTCAGCTATCTGCAGACTCTTCTGTAAGTACAAAGCTGAGCCAATGGCATACAGTCAGCACACCCCAGGTTATGTGACACTGAGAAAGCTTATTTGTCCTTTGAAGGGCACTTTTTGTACATGTTTCTATATGTACAGCTTTTTGCTATTGTGCTACTTGTACGATAAGATTAAGGTGTGTTCTTCATTCTCAGCTTCATTTTAGAAGTTTTACCCTCTCTCTTTGCCCCTTAGAAGAGTGAATTTCCTGTCTAGATCCCCAAAGATCTCTGTGCCTAAAACTTGGACAATTTTTCAAACATAATAAAGGTTATCACCTTCCCAGGCACTTCATTATGCAATTGCATCATGACAGTTTTCTCTCACCGCTATCTTGACACTCATGGCAACCTTTGAAGACAGGCAACACAATTTTCCTAACAAGTTGCACCTTTTTTGGGGAGTAACAAGTTCAACACTTGTAACAGACTTTGCAGGGGGGAGCACTACTGCTGTCTCTCACAACACAGGACTTTCATGCAACAACTGCAAGAAAAATATTAGATGCAGAATGAAAAAGCAGAAAAGAGAAGAACCAGTCATTAAATATGACTCATGGAGGTGCTGAAGTAAGGCAGAAGGAAGGAAACACACAGACATTTGACCCTTTCTCAAATATCAGAAATGCACATGGACAGTGGGATTGAGCGTGCCCTCAGCAAGTTTGTCGACGACACCAAGCTGGGTGGCTTGGTCAATATGCTGGAGGGAAGGAATGCCATCCAGAGGGACCTTGACACACTTGTGAGGTGGGCTGGTGCCAACCTGATGAAGTTTAACCATGCCAA
>JAOEHX010011481.1:0-10189 GCA_025448015.1 Bolborhynchus lineola
GGATGCTAAAGCTTGTACTTTTCCTAAAAGTCATGAAGGCCTTTTGCTTAGCCATAGATCAGAGAGTGCATCAAAGTTGGCATGTGAGAAGAAATAATTTTAGTTTCTCCACATATGTAAGACTACTCTGTAGAGGTAAATTTAGAACAGTCAGACTTTGCTTCTTTGAAAGGCTTGTTAAAGAGTGCATCTTAACAATACTGTTCAAAATTTGTTCCTTTCCTCTTGCCCATCAGCTATGTTAATTTCTTATTATTTACCATAGTGTAATTCTAACTCCAATTAATTTACAATTAATAAGCACTTGACATCTCAGAGTACTTCAGAATTAATCCTCTCAATGTGCCTCTAAGTAGTTGTTGTTGTTAAAGATGACAGAACTAATTTCAGATTATTCATATTTATTGAAATGAAATATATCACAAGAGGAAGAAAAAATAAAATGCAGCAAGCAAATTCCCAGTTCTACTGAACTGAAATCTGCACGGAAGTCAAGGAGGTATGAATGAAAATTGTTTGGACTCATTTATAAACCCTTTGCTGCCCCAGTGAGTCTGTGGTGTGGGAGGGAGAAGTGATGCCAGGTCGAAGGGGTTCCTGCGTGCACCTGGCTGGAGTGCAGGAGAGGAGACAGCAGTCAGATTTCCAACAGGGTGCTTGTGTTATGCAGGCCGGCAGCACGACTGTTTGTTTGGTGTCTCCAAATCTGTGTTTATCCTCCCCTCTCTGCCTGGTAGAGAGGACCATTAACCCATCCACCAGGCAAACAGCTGTGGACAGGCACTGCCTGTTGGATCTTGTTGGAAGACTTCAGTGTGGCCCTTCCAGCATTTCAACAGAGCAGAGGGTCTGAGAAGCCCAAGTGAAGAGGGCCCAGGTTTTGCTGGAAACTGTAGCAGTGAAAATGCGAGTCTAAGCCCTGTGGTAAGGTCAGGCTCCTGTGTGTATCCTCGGGCACTGCATGACTGGAGTCACCTAAGGCCTGTGCTGATAGTGCTCTGGCTTTGCAAACCTGGGACTGTGCTGAATTTCAGTGTTAGCATCTCATCTGTGTCATTCTCAGTGTTGCTCTGGTTAAACACTACTGATAGCTTTTGCAGGCAATATTCCAATCTTATTTTTATTCTAAATTACTTTTTTTGGGAGTATGAAATCAGAGCTATTACTCCATAACCCATTTTTGCTTTCACACTCCTCTATTATTTAAAAGCAGCAAGGCCGTTACCCCTTCACTTGAACTTGGCAAGTGTTTGGTAGCAAACCCAAAGGTGGGTGCTGAGGTAAAGTGGTCCCATGGATACTGGAGCCATTAGCAGGCACATCTCGCTTGTGATGCTGGTCTTTGGTTAGAGAGGGTCAAAAAGGTTGGGTGGGAATACTGCAAGTCACTCCTTGTTAATGCACTGCGTAGACAAAAATCTCACAATGTTATGCTGCTAGAAAGCTAAAATAAAAGGGTATTTTGAGCTTTTCAGCTGTTAAATAAATTTTAGCTTCATAAAGTAAGCTGTATTATTTGCTGTTATCTTTGGACTGCTCTTACACCCTGGTAATCAGACTCACACAGAACATGTGTGCCTATATGTCTCTCAATGTGGCATTTGGGCATCCTGTCACTTGTCATTCAGTGGGTTACTGAGAAGAATGTCATCATCCATACCAAACATTGAATAAATATAAACTGTTCATTTTTCTTCCCTGGACTCCTCAATGATTTTTTTTATGTTGCAATTACTTATGTCAATGTTTTGCTTTAGTCTGTGACTAACTGCATGTGAGAGCCTTGATGTATTAGCAACACACTGGACTGCAAGTCACGCCCTACTTCTGCTCAAAGACAAATTTTCTTGGTGTCTGAAGCATTCCCAGATCCTGTAGTACAGGCTGCAGTTCAGTTCCTTTTGTGTAATACTGGTACACCTTTGTAAAATCCTACTATTCTCCCACCCATCCTTTATTACTTGCTGCAGGTACTCAGCAGGTATATATGCATCCTGTGGGAGCTTTCCAGGCCATAACCTAATTCTTACACCACCCTAGGAAATGGACTACTGCAAATTTCTGCTGAAGTACTAGACAGAATTTTCTGAGTAGTGTAATGATATATGCCAGCTTTACATATGCTATGCCTTGCTGTAGGGTCAGGAGCTGGAACCAAAAGTCTTCAAGTTTAGTTTTGCTATCATACAGAACAGTATCATAGAATCATAGAATGGTTAGGGTTGGAAAGGATCTTAAGATCATCTAGTTGCAGCCCCTCTGCCATGGGCATGAATTTTTCCCTTCCAGTTCTTGTTACCAGTAAATATAAATGCAATCTGACTTGACTTTGTAATCTGTTTTCTTTGAATAACAGGAACTTAGAGAGATGCTTCAATCCGTAGGTCTGAGTCTTGGAAAATATTCTTTCAAATATTTTTCTTTCCTTTCTTTTAGCATCTGAAATTTTGAATGCTTTGTTCCTTCCTGGAATCTATGATTAGGTGCAAACATGAACTTATGGAGTTAGAAAGCTGTGGGAAAATACTGATGCTAGGAACAATTAGATTTTGTTGTGTGTGGATTTGATATATAAGCGTATATATATGCACACACATATTTTGAGATACATGTCTCAGTCTGGGGCTTTTGCTGCCTCCTATTTGTTCTCATGTAGGTGAGTACTATTTGGTTTTTGCTTCAAATTACTGCCCTAACTCTAGATGTAGTATGTGAGAATGCTCCTCAGATCTAGTGACCCCACTGTGGTGCAAGTTCCAAACTACTTTTCCCCACCCTTTAATGGATGTTTCAGTAGATTATGAAAAAGTCTGATGCTGTACTGTTTCCAGCAGTGCTGAGAGATTGCTGGAGTCGTTCGGTCCCTCTGAGGCAGAAGGTGAGGTGCTGCCCAGCTCTCCTGTCTGGGTATGCGTCCTCTGTTCCTTCTTCCCTTTGTAAATAGTGCCTCCTTCAGTCTTTCTATTGTCGTTTCCCACTATTAAACATTCCAGAAATACTTCTTTTTTTTTTTTTTTTTTTTTTTTTCCCCTATGTCTGGGGAGAAGGAACAAACCACAAAATCATTACGTATTTTAATTGAAGTGGGTAATTTTCTACTTTTTTTGGTCAGGCTACCATTGACAAATCAGTTTTTCACAGAGCCTTGACTGAAAGACTAATTTATCACTTGGACATAATAGGAAGGGGGAAAAAAATCCCTCTTATAAATCAATTTTAACAGGTCAAAACTATAATCCTTTCACTTTTTCATTCCCTGTAGTTACTCAATGCAGCTGCTATTTAAAAACCAAACAGGCAGCCTGCTATTGACTTCAGTAAGGACTAGATAAGACCCTATCTGTGCACAAGCAAGAAAATTCTTGTTGGAAATGTAGAATATAAGACAAGTATATTATCTTCTATGCAGAGTTATTTCTACTTTTAAATAATAAGGTATTAGTATGCCAGTTTCTGACTCAACGATGCAAGTATAACTCTCCCAATCTTATCAAATCTTTCAAATATCTTTTTTCTGTTATGCTAAGTTAAAATGTTCAAGTACCAACATCTGTATATTTTGAAATAGTACTTTTATACTTATTTTATACAACCAGATTAATTCGTATCCTCCAAAGTAGCAGATGTTTAATTTATTAACTTACTCAAGTGAACAGCAAACCTATCAATTTGATAGGGATTTTGAAGTAATTTTGCACATGAAGAACTTCAAGCTCACAGGTACTTTGCCTAAAGTGAAGGTTTGAAATATGTAAGTAATGTATTAAATAAACCTCAAAAATAACGTCCTTTTCTCTTAACAACTAATTTTCAATTAAATTGATTTTTGGCTTAAAAACAAATATTTGGAAAACACTAGTCTTTCAGCACAAACCCTAAAGGTGAGTTTAATGCCTGGTCAGTTATTATTTCATGCATTTCAGATGTGGTGAACCTCAGTTTGGTCAGCAAATCTGAAACAAAAGCCTGTGTTACCAACTAAAAAAAGCTGAAAAACTTTCTCCTACTGAAGTCCTGAGCAGGAAGAGTTTGTTGTGAATGACTCCCTCATTCCGGATTTCTCCTCTGATTGCTATCCCTGACTTAAAAACAAAACCAACAAAAAACCAACTAACCAAAAAATAACAAAACAAAAAGTTAAAGAAAAATATTTCTTTGCAGTTTTTCACTTCAGTAGTAGTAAAAGTAGTGCTAATTCTGCACTTTTTTAAAATTCCAGGTGAATAACAAGCTGAAGGTATAAGTGGAAGCTGCTAGAAAAGTAAATAAATTACTATTTCAGGTTTGATTTTTTTTTTAAGTCAGTTGATCTGATGAAATCATTTACTGCAACATTTGAAATAAAATAAGGGCTCTCACCTTATCTGTAAAATCCTTATTTTACAAAGAGGTGTCTTAGTTAAAAATAAATGAATGGGTGGAATGCAAGAAGTAAAATAATTGGATGGCATTGATTTCTGAAGTAAAATAATGCTGGGCTGCATTGTTCTATTTAGGTCATATTAAACTATTCCAAAGAGGAGAGGTAGGCAAAAAAGCCTACTGTTACCGCAAAACACTGAGCCTTTGGCATTTAGCATATACAACATTTCATGTAACGGAGTCAGTCCCCTGAGGAAATGGGGAAAGAACTAGCTCAGATTTATTAGAGATACTTCTCCATTTCTTGATAAGATCACATTGGAAATTTTCTTAAAAACTCCAAGCAAATATCTGACTTTTCCATGTATAATTCATCTTTGATCTCTTGCATTTCTTTTCTTTATGCTAGGTCCTAAACCTTTTAACCAATATTATAAAATCCAAGATGAAATGAGTGTTCTGAGAAGGGAATCAATAAGGTGGTTCCCTTGTTTCTGAAATTTTTAGAGATCAGGTTTTAATAGCTGTACCTATTATCAGTTTTGATGTGGTCACTTAAAAAATAAAGCTGTCATTCTTAGTGAGCATTTAGACTAGTTTAATGCAATGCAGCAGGCTTCTTAAAATAATAGTGTCACAGAAGATGAGGCAAAAACTTAAAAAAAATCTGAGATCTAGAAAACACAAGTTCATTTCACTACATTGGAGAAATCCCTCTGGATTCAGGTGAGCAGAAATTGGCAGCTGTATATACTTCAGAATTCTCTAGCATTTTACATTGCATGAGAATGATCTCAGATTTTTTTTAAGTTTTTGCCTCATCTTCTGTGACACTATTATTTTAAGAAGCCTGCTGCATTGCATTAAACTAGTCTAAATGCTCACTAAGAATGACAGCTTTATTTTTTAAGTGACCACATCAAAACTGATAATAGGTACAGCTATTAAAACCTGATCTCTAAAAATTTCAGAAACAAGGGAACCACCTTATTGATTCCCTTCTCAGAACACTCATTTCATCTTGGATTTTATAATATTGGTTAAAAGGTTTAGGACCTAGCATAAAGAAAAGAAATGCAAGAGATCAAAGATGAATTATACATGGAAAAGTCAGATATTTGCTTGGAGTTTTTAAGAAAATTTCCAATGTGATCTTATCAAGAAATGGAGAAGTATCTCTAATAAATCTGAGCTAGTTCTTTCCCCATTTCCTCAGGGGACTGACTCCGTTACATGAAATGTTGTATATGCTAAATGCCAAAGGCTCAGTGTTTTGCGGTAACAGTAGGCTTTTTTGCCTACCTCTCCTCTTTGGAATAGTTTAATATGACCTAAATAGAACAATGCAGCCCAGCATTATTTTACTTCAGAAATCAATGCCATCCAATTATTTTACTTCTTGCATTCCACCCATTCATTTATTTTTAACTAAGACACCTCTTTGTAAAATAAGGATTTTACAGATAAGGTGAGAGCCCTTATTTTATTTCAAATGTTGCAGTAAATGATTTCATCAGATCAACTGACTTAAAAAAAAAATCAAACCTGAAATAGTAATTTATTTACTTTTCTAGCAGCTTCCACTTATACCTTCAGCTTGTTATTCACCTGGAATTTTAAAAAAGTGCAGAATTAGCACTACTTTTACTACTACTGAAGTGAAAAACTGCAAAGAAATATTTTTCTTTAACTTTTTGTTTTGTTATTTTTTGGTTAGTTGGTTTTTTGTTGGTTTTGTTTTTAAGTCAGGGATAGCAATCAGAGGAGAAATCCGGAATGAGGGAGTCATTCACAACAAACTCTTCCTGCTCAGGACTTCAGTAGGAGAAAGTTTTTCAGCTTTTTTTAGTTGGTAACACAGGCTTTTGTTTCAGATTTGCTGACCAAACTGAGGTTCACCACATCTGAAATGCATGAAATAATAACTGACCAGGCATTAAACTCACCTTTAGGGTTTGTGCTGAAAGACTAGTGTTTTCCAAATATTTGTTTTTAAGCCAAAAATCAATTTAATTGAAAATTAGTTGTTAAGAGAAAAGGACGTTATTTTTGAGGTTTATTTAATACATTACTTACATATTTCAAACCTTCACTTTAGGCAAAGTACCTGTGAGCTTGAAGTTCTTCATGTGCAAAATTACTTCAAAATCCCTATCAAATTGATAGGTTTGCTGTTCACTTGAGTAAGTTAATAAATTAAACATCTGCTACTTTGGAGGATACGAATTAATCTGGTTGTATAAAATAAGTATAAAAGTACTATTTCAAAATATACAGATGTTGGTACTTGAACATTTTAACTTAGCATAACAGAAAAAAGATATTTGAAAGATTTGATAAGATTGGGAGAGTTATACTTGCATCGTTGAGTCAGAAACTGGCATACTAATACCTTATTATTTAAAAGTAGAAATAACTCTGCATAGAAGATAATATACTTGTCTTATATTCTACATTTCCAACAAGAATTTTCTTGCTTGTGCACAGATAGGGTCTTATCTAGTCCTTACTGAAGTCAATAGCAGGCTGCCTGTTTGGTTTTTAAATAGCAGCTGCATTGAGTAACTACAGGGAATGAAAAAGTGAAAGGATTATAGTTTTGACCTGTTAAAATTGATTTATAAGAGGGATTTTTTTCCCCCTTCCTATTATGTCCAAGTGATAAATTAGTCTTTCAGTCAAGGCTCTGTGAAAAACTGATTTGTCAATGGTAGCCTGACCAAAAAAAGTAGAAAATTACCCACTTCAATTAAAATACGTAATGATTTTGTGGTTTGTTCCTTCTCCCCAGACATAGGGGAAAAAAAAAAAAAAAAAAAAAAAAAGAAGTATTTCTGGAATGTTTAATAGTGGGAAACGACAATAGAAAGACTGAAGGAGGCACTATTTACAAAGGGAAGAAGGAACAGAGGACGCATACCCAGACAGGAGAGCTGGGCAGCACCTCACCTTCTGCCTCAGAGGGACCGAACGACTCCAGCAATCTCTCAGCACTGCTGGAAACAGTACAGCATCAGACTTTTTCATAATCTACTGAAACATCCATTAAAGGGTGGGGAAAAGTAGTTTGGAACTTGCACCACAGTGGGGTCACTAGATCTGAGGAGCATTCTCACATACTACATCTAGAGTTAGGGCAGTAATTTGAAGCAAAAACCAAATAGTACTCACCTACATGAGAACAAATAGGAGGCAGCAAAAGCCCCAGACTGAGACATGTATCTCAAAATATGTGTGTGCATATATATACGCTTATATATCAAATCCACACACAACAAAATCTAATTGTTCCTAGCATCAGTATTTTCCCACAGCTTTCTAACTCCATAAGTTCATGTTTGCACCTAATCATAGATTCCAGGAAGGAACAAAGCATTCAAAATTTCAGATGCTAAAAGAAAGGAAAGAAAAATATTTGAAAGAATATTTTCCAAGACTCAGACCTACGGATTGAAGCATCTCTCTAAGTTCCTGTTATTCAAAGAAAACAGATTACAAAGTCAAGTCAGATTGCATTTATATTTACTGGTAACAAGAACTGGAAGGGAAAAATTCATGCCCATGGCAGAGGGGCTGCAACTAGATGATCTTAAGATCCTTTCCAACCCTAACCATTCTATGATTCTATGATACTGTTCTGTATGATAGCAAAACTAAACTTGAAGACTTTTGGTTCCAGCTCCTGACCCTACAGCAAGGCATAGCATATGTAAAGCTGGCATATATCATTACACTACTCAGAAAATTCTGTCTAGTACTTCAGCAGAAATTTGCAGTAGTCCATTTCCTAGGGTGGTGTAAGAATTAGGTTATGGCCTGGAAAGCTCCCACAGGATGCATATATACCTGCTGAGTACCTGCAGCAAGTAATAAAGGATGGGTGGGAGAATAGTAGGATTTTACAAAGGTGTACCAGTATTACACAAAAGGAACTGAACTGCAGCCTGTACTACAGGATCTGGGAATGCTTCAGACACCAAGAAAATTTGTCTTTGAGCAGAAGTAGGGCGTGACTTGCAGTCCAGTGTGTTGCTAATACATCAAGGCTCTCACATGCAGTTAGTCACAGACTAAAGCAAAACATTGACATAAGTAATTGCAACATAAAAAAAATCATTGAGGAGTCCAGGGAAGAAAAATGAACAGTTTATATTTATTCAATGTTTGGTATGGATGATGACATTCTTCTCAGTAACCCACTGAATGACAAGTGACAGGATGCCCAAATGCCACATTGAGAGACATATAGGCACACATGTTCTGTGTGAGTCTGATTACCAGGGTGTAAGAGCAGTCCAAAGATAACAGCAAATAATACAGCTTACTTTATGAAGCTAAAATTTATTTAACAGCTGAAAAGCTCAAAATACCCTTTTATTTTAGCTTTCTAGCAGCATAACATTGTGAGATTTTTGTCTACGCAGTGCATTAACAAGGAGTGACTTGCAGTATTCCCACCCAACCTTTTTGACCCTCTCTAACCAAAGACCAGCATCACAAGCGAGATGTGCCTGCTAATGGCTCCAGTATCCATGGGACCACTTTACCTCAGCACCCACCTTTGGGTTTGCTACCAAACACTTGCCAAGTTCAAGTGAAGGGGTAACGGCCTTGCTGCTTTTAAATAATAGAGGAGTGTGAAAGCAAAAATGGGTTATGGAGTAATAGCTCTGATTTCATACTCCCAAAAAAAGTAATTTAGAATAAAAATAAGATTGGAATATTGCCTGCAAAAGCTATCAGTAGTGTTTAACCAGAGCAACACTGAGAATGACACAGATGAGATGCTAACACTGAAATTCAGCACAGTCCCAGGTTTGCAAAGCCAGAGCACTATCAGCACAGGCCTTAGGTGACTCCAGTCATGCAGTGCCCGAGGATACACACAGGAGCCTGACCTTACCACAGGGCTTAGACTCGCATTTTCACTGCTACAGTTTCCAGCAAAACCTGGGCCCTCTTCACTTGGGCTTCTCAGACCCTCTGCTCTGTTGAAATGCTGGAAGGGCCACACTGAAGTCTTCCAACAAGATCCAACAGGCAGTGCCTGTCCACAGCTGTTTGCCTGGTGGATGGGTTAATGGTCCTCTCTACCAGGCAGAGAGGGGAGGATAAACACAGATTTGGAGACACCAAACAAACAGTCGTGCTGCCGGCCTGCATAACACAAGCACCCTGTTGGAAATCTGACTGCTGTCTCCTCTCCTGCACTCCAGCCAGGTGCACGCAGGAACCCCTTCGACCTGGCATCACTTCTCCCTCCCACACCACAGACTCACTGGGGCAGCAAAGGGTTTATAAATGAGTCCAAACAATTTTCATTCATACCTCCTTGACTTCCGTGCAGATTTCAGTTCAGTAGAACTGGGAATTTGCTTGCTGCATTTTATTTTTTCTTCCTCTTGTGATATATTTCATTTCAATAAATATGAATAATCTGAAATTAGTTCTGTCATCTTTAACAACAACAACTACTTAGAGGCACATTGAGAGGATTAATTCTGAAGTACTCTGAGATGTCAAGTGCTTATTAATTGTAAATTAATTGGAGTTAGAATTACACTATGGTAAATAATAAGAAATTAACATAGCTGATGGGCAAGAGGAAAGGAACAAATTTTGAACAGTATTGTTAAGATGCACTCTTTAACAAGCCTTTCAAAGAAGCAAAGTCTGACTGTTCTAAATTTACCTCTACAGAGTAGTCTTACATATGTGGAGAAACTAAAATTATTTCTTCTCACATGCCAACTTTGATGCACTCTCTGATCTATGGCTAAGCAAAAGGCCTTCATGACTTTTAGGAAAAGTACAAGCTTTAGCATCC
>JAOEHX010011482.1:0-29251 GCA_025448015.1 Bolborhynchus lineola
GTTTTGTTTTTGGTTTTTTTTTTTTTTTTTTTTCAGTCAGGTATTACCCCTGAAAATTTCCCTCCGGAATAATCACATAACTATTTGGGATACAATGCACATACTAAACACATGCACAAGTAGTACACATAACTATTTTGGATGCTGATTAGTATACCATGTCACCAAGCCATATTTTTTGTCAGCAGGTGTCAGACATTTATTCCTTCTCCTGCAGCTAAACTGCATGCATGGGTCCATGCAAGTACTTTGTAATCTGTCCTAATCCATCTCCAGTTGCCACCAACTTCCTTCACCAGTGGTAGAAACTATGGCATAGAAGCAAACTAAGAGTACTGATGTTAGCATAGAAGCAGACTAAGAGTGTTTGTGTTGTCCAGCATTGCAGTTTGGCTGGAAAGACTGTAAAGTATTAAACTCCTTCGATCAAACACACAAAGAAGTATCAAGCTGCCTGTTCAGCCAGCTGAAAGCTTAAAGAAGGCTTTCATATGACTTGATAGCCATTAACTTGTATTCATTTAGCAAGTGAAAACTAGCAATTTACACTGCCAAACAGTGGGGCATGGGTAATGAATAATCTGACTGCAGTTCTAAGGGGAATTTCTCTATTTGAAAAAAAAATAATTATTCACACCAGAATTTGGCAGGACATTAGAGTTAATCACCACTATTCTTCATATCATCTTTAATGATCACAAACAGCCACGACCTCCAATTTACATCTCATTTACAAGATGGCATCTTTTAGCAGCATGGGACTTCCTACCACACTCTCAACTACTAAATGATTAAAGACTTATTCTTGCAGTACCTGGATTTTCTCAATCTAATCTTACTTGCATCTGCTGCAATTACAACATGAAGACGCGTAGCCTGTACTTACAGAAAAACAAGAATGTGTTTACACTTCAGGAGGTTTTATTCCTTCAAGAAGCTAAAATTGAACCTTATGAAGGAAAACAGCCTCCTCTGCTTTCCTTCTGGTAAAATATGATAAAACCCACTAGTGCTAGTCTCTGTCTACGAAGCACTCTCCAAGGAAGCCGATGAACAAACCAGATGTACACAGCTTGTCTGATACCTTGCTGCTTCAATAATTTTCATTACAGTAATTGTTGCTTAATGCTGGTATAATTTGTTGCTCAAAGGAAACAATTCTTGTTTCCTTTAATGCCATTACAATGATGCCTGCTCTTTTCCTGAATGACCAAGGACCTCTCCTACCCACAGAGAAGCTTGGAGCTGAAGCTAGCTTACAGCTCTGAAAGAAAGCAGAAAGCCGGGGACGTCTGAGCATAGGGTCACTGTGAAAAGCCATGAAAGCATGGAGAGCCGTAAGCCTGCACAGCTCATGCTGTGCATCGGCAGACATCAACAACTGGCAACTGCTGGAGTAGCAGTTGCATATTTACATGGCATGCAACTCCTTTACATTGACAGCTCAATTTAATTAATGGTAGCGAGTGATTGAGATGCTATTTGCATAAAATACACTTTGCTCTAAAAGTAGTTTTATTTACAAGAGATGAGCATGCTTTGGAAATAATGCTTGTGAGGCTATTTTTATTAGGAAAGAATATCCAAATAAAAGTAACAATATACACGTATAGTGTGCATATACCTCCTCCCCCTCAATTTAAGCTCTTTTCAGATGTTCAAAGGCCATTTTGTTGCTACTGAAATCTTCCATTTCTGCTCATGGCATGAGAATTTTAACGAACATTCTATTCTGAGTGGTTGTGTGATTTGAGGACCATGTAGCATTTCTTTCCTGGTTTGGATGAGGCTCAGAGCTTTGTCACTATACAACATCCTCTAGAGCTTATCTGTGACAGCACAAAACCAGTGGTTGTTCCAGACAAAGACTAGTGAAAATAACCCCAAAATAAGGAATCACTCAATACACTCATGGGACTTTTATTCTAATAGTCAATGATGAATCTCTTCTATCCTATATCTGTCTTGGAAATCCTCTTTTAAGCAATAGATTCTGTCTTCAAAACTAAATCCATATCTTACACATATGTACTAAATAGAATAAGCCTGTGTCTTATACCTACTTATAACCCACAACAACGGCCTTTTCCTCTCTTACTGCTGTGCTCCTGAAATGCAGCATTGCAGAAGAGGTAATGGTGATTATGAGAGAGAAAACATATTTAGTTAGCAAGGACATCATTTGTTGGAAAGCTCCTTCACTACATGATAGTGCACAGCTCTCCCTTAATACACTGTTTCCACTGACTACATGCTCGTCTATAAGGCAAAAGGGAAACTGGATTTTATCAGATGAGAAAATTGGACACAGAAGAAGATAAAAGCAAAAAAGGCAGATGCTGAGAAGGAAGCATCAAAGACAACTTCTGTGGATAGCACTGGGAAGTGTGACATTCCTGTTAATGGGCAGTTTCCCTCTTATTTTTTAAGTTATTAAATGCTTTAGTGGCAGAAAGGCCCACCAGTAACTATTAAATGTGATGGCAAACTCTTGTTGTTCACTGACAAAGATACAGTATGGGAATGAGACAGACCTTTGATCATTTTAGTGCATGGCTGTGTGGAGATCTGTATGTTTTCATTAGGAAGGAAAAATCACACCAAAATTGGAGATAAACACATTAATGCTTCATTTGATCTTCATTTCAACCCACAAAGCACCAATTTTACTAAGGTGCTGTCTTGTCAAGCAGTGTTCTTGAACAATGTAAAAACCCCTCAACTCCTCAAATGCAGTCAGGGACTTTATGCACTACTGAATGCAGAACAAATGAAATCTAATAAGATAGATAGCACTGAATTTAACTATTGCTGCTGCATGAATGAACACAGTCATATATACAAGCTCAAATAGTGTGGTTTGGGTCATTTGAGATCTCACGTATGAAATATTTCCTCTGCTGTTAACCACGTGTGTTTACTGTAGTGCTTTCCTGTGCATTAGATTAACTACAGGAGAATGATAAATATGAATGTTATTTTAAAAGATTAATCTCTTCAACCTATAAAAGCCATGAACTTCAAAGTTAATACAAGCTTGACAATCTGTCACTTACAGGTTTGCCCTTACCCCAATTCCCAAAAGGAGAGAACTGTCTCATATTTAGATATGGGATTTATGTGGCTTCTTAAATTGTTGGAAGAATATTTCCATTATATAAATAGCATTTTCCCATACAAATATTGGTCATTCCTTGGTTCAGTGCCTAGAAAAGATATGCCCTGTAGCTCTCTGATTTGCTTAACAGGTGGTCTTTTAAGCACACTGCCCTCTTTCATCACACCGTAACCTTCAGTAAATCAGGGTAATTTACAATGTAAGTTCTGCTCTTGGAAACCTGCTGCTGGAACAGAAAATTCCAGTGCTATGTGGCGAAATTCTGTTAACAGCAATACAACAATGTGAATCGCCAAATTTGAAATGAGTGAACCTTGTAATGCCTCAGGCACAACGTTTTAGTGGCTGAAGAATTTGACATTACATGCATTTTGAGTATCTATAATCCTATAGTTAGCCTGACAGCAGAGGACCTCTGTGCAATAACAGTATCTACATAGAGGAAATTGTTAAAATACACTGCTTATATCCAGCAAAGTAAGCTTTGAAACTGGGACTCTCTATTACATAGTTGTAACATGCCATTAATGGAATCAGTTTTTAGGTGATCATATATTCTGTATTTTCCTGCTGAGGCTCCCAACAGATTTCATACTTAAATATCTCAGCTCTTCATGAAAGGAGAAGGACTCCAGGAGCTTGGGTTTTCTTTCAGACATGCAGATTCCTGAGAGGAACAAGTACATTGAAGACATTGGAACTGGAGCCAACATAAATGAAAGCACCATAAGGCAATTAAGTTCCATGAAGAATGGGAATAATTTTGTCTAACGGACAACTGGGAAATTTCCATCAGTTCTTTAACCTGTATGAAATTCAGCTCTTCCCTGTTCTCCTGTGAAATAACTTTGCCCACAGTTTCTCTGGGCAATACCCTTCCATTAATGTGAAGCTTATATTTAAGGACAAAACAGAATCGTACAAACTTAGAAGAGCATAGATAGAATTGTTCACATTTTTACCTTCAGAACAAGCATGGAGAACAGAAACACTTTTATCCCCATAGATGTTGTTTTGGTTTGGAATGTAACACCCAAATCCTAGCTCAATTTAAGGAACTGTCTGAAGTACCTAAGGCAACCCTGTAGCTGTACCAAGTTGCAGTCAGGAGAGAATCAGTCACAGCCAAAGGGCAATTCAGCATATCTATTCTCACTGCTAATTGCAGAAGAAATCTAGAGTGACTGTGTATCGTATGAGATATGTTTGGTAGCTAGTGGTGTTTTCATCTTCAGAAAAATCTCTTGGCTCATAGAATTGAAGTTAAGCAGATGTGGACTTCAAAGGTCCACAATTGAGATGAGAAATGTGCTATGCAGTGGTCACTAAATGATGCCATCATCTAGAATTGGTGAGAAGCTCCCTCTTCAGTAAGTTTAGGTGAAGAGGTAGATGAAAGAAAGAGCGACTGCCTTCCAAGTTGTATAATCTGCCTCTTTTCCATTCTTCACAAAAATTTTCTTTATCATGCAGGCTTGAAAGAGCTAAAGCAAAGCATATGACAAGCAAAAGTCTGCTTAGATTTATCTCTCAGCAGTATGCTAAAGACATACTTCTTTTGCCTAACTGCTTAATAGCTATGCATCAATATAACTTTATATTTCTCTAAATAAAATCAATCCTGTGTATTCTGCTTCTTCCTCAACCAGAGCAGGGCTGAGTGTGCTATGCCAGCATTAAAAAAAAAGAGCACGCTGGATGCAGGGGTGTCTCAGGTGTCTCTGCAGGTGTAATAGTGTTTTACTCCCGGTCTCATTGTGCTTTGGCACTGATAGTTGGAAGACACCATATGCAATGTATACAAAAAATCATGAAAATGAAGTGGAAGATGACAAATATCAGGTTCAGTACAATTAATGCATGAGACAAGAATTGCAGCATCATTTTCACCCAGGATAAAATATAAAAACTAAAAGAAAAACATGAAAAAATAATACTTGTTGCAGCAGGTAAAAGCAAAAACTACGTAATAAGAATTGTCCCTGCTCAACTTCTCTATGAATGGGTACCCAACATAGCCACAGGTGTTGGGTGGATTGCATGAGGAATGAGAAGAAAAGGTTACTAAAATATCATCCAAATAAACAAACAAATAAAAATATCCTCCACAAAAATAGTAAAGGGAATGCTTCTTTTGAAAGAAGATACAGGAACATAAAGAAATACCCGTGGAAAGAAAGACCAAGGAGCTCTGATCCAAGCTAATATTTTTTTTTATGGTTAAGTCTCCTGTTTTAACTCGTAAAGGAAGTTGGTGGTTACTTTTTTACTTACATATTGTGGGTGGGTTTTGGCTGCTCCTTTACCTGCAGAGATGGATCTCAGAGCTGTATAAACTGTTTCTGTTCTGAGCCAGGTTCCATTAAAGCCCTCCTTCAATACTAAAGGCTCCATCAGATCTTATTTATTGTTTTGTCCCCATATAGTGCAAACAGTGTAATAAATAAGAACTAATTTCTTAATGTTGTTTCATAGAACCCTTATTTGGAAAAAAAAAATCAGTAAAATGTTAATTGCATATATAGCCGTATTAACAAATGTTTAGATGTCACCTGTTGGAACTGAGTGGGTGTTGGTTGGCTTGGAGGTACTGGTGGATGAGAAACAGCATGAGCTGCCTTCACTGTGTGCTTGCAGCCCAGAAACCAGCTCTGTCTTGGGCTGCATCAAAAGGAGTGTGACCAGCAGATCGAGGGAGGTGATGCTGCCCCTTTATTCTACTCTTATGAGATCCCACTTACATTTCTGGCACCCTGGTGATGAGGCACTAGAATAGATTGCCCAGAGAAGTGGTAAATGATCCATCTCTGGCAGTGCTCAAGGTCAGGTTGGACAGAGCATTAGACAGCATACTCTAGTGTGAAACATCCCTTCTCATGGCAAGGGGGATGGGACTGGATGATCTTAAGATCCTTTCCAACCCAAACCATTCTGTGATTCTATGATTTTTTGACTTATTTTTCAGCTATTCACAAATCCAATTGTTTTATATGCCTGAAGAGATTCCTCAAAGCCGTTTTGTAGCCAGGTCCCAGTGCTAAACATGCAATTTCAATTATTAAATTAGAATAAATGCTTAGGAAACAAGTGAATAAATGATAGAAGAAGGCTCAGACCATCTGAGTCCCTGGAAACTCTTGTTGTATGCAGCAGGTGTTGGATCAGGACCCAGAACAATTAACAGCATACCTCCCAAATCAGCACAGAAGAAGGTGCACAGCAGATAATATTTGTGCCAGCTGCCTTTATGCACTTGCTGACTCTTCTTAGCTCTACTAGTTTTATATGTAATATTCATTGAATTACATCCTTGAAAACTATTCAACCGTGTGTATTTTACCTTAAATTCTCTCTGCCCTCAAAACCCCTGTGCTGCACATGAAGAACATCACAGGTAGGCTACCAGCTATCCCAGAGCCAGCGATAAGGAGAGAGAGATGACTTCTATACTCTGGAACAAGGCACGTATCTGACCCAGGTGCCTGGTGCCACTGTCTTCATTGTGGATAATTGCTGTTCATCTGATGAGTTTTCTCTTTCATCTCAGCAGACTAAGCTCACAGGCATTGATCTTCGATGCTGCATCTGCCTTTTTCCAACTCTCTCAAACTTTGTTAGTTTGTAGAGGTGCCATTTAAAGACAGGGACTTACTAGGAAAATCAGTCCTTGTGCACCTTAGTGTAATCCAGTGGTGACACTTCTCTATTCCTCCCCACTGCACCCTACTGGGGGTGTTCAAGTGAAATAAAGTCATACCAAAAGATAGTGGCAAGCAAATTCAAAGAGATTGTACAGATCAGAAACCAGGCTCTAAAAGCCCATGCTGACTTTGCTTGCTGAAACAATGGCATGGCTTGAGTTGCAGCAGTGCTTTATGGTGAAACTATTTGATTACACTCACACCTACTAAATCTTTACAACTAAGAGAGGCAAGCTGTTAACACTGCCATCCTTCATCTTAAGCCAAGACACAGGCACCAATTTGAGGACAAATACATTTAAACACTGGTCATTTGAAAATGTATAAATATGTACAGATATTTCACTATCAACTTCTGCAACAGATTTGGAAAAGAATGTACAGAATTGGATTGTGGGGGCTTTTCACTCAAGGATAGGATCAGTTTTATGTATTATATAGCTAGTGACTTACCCAGCAAGATAGCTAGATGGTGCTGCAACATGCTTGTTGCGATGTAGTTTTACTGCTGGTCACACGTTTTGCAATAGGGTGTTTTATCTCACCGGTTGCCTAAAACTACAATATTTATGTACACTTTCATCCAGCAACTTCCTGAAAAAATTCCTGGGAGGTCTGGAAAATTTTTTTATTCCTATTCTAAATATGAGATATTCGAGATGGCGAAAAAAAGGGACTATGATCAATCAGATTTCTTGAGTCACAGGTGAGTGTGTGAGCCTCAGGACTATCTGTCCTTTCTGAAGTTTGCCTTGGGAGCAAAATCCATCAGTTTACCCATGGGCCATGTTAAACAGGAATTTAGATCCGAAGAAAATGGGAGTTCAGGAGTTAAACTGATAGCATGCTATAAATCTAGGCATCTGAAATATATGTAGTAGATATGAGTGTTGTGTGAATATTAAATAATAATCTTAAAATACAATTAATTAAAAATATAGATAACCTGTCACCTTTTTTCAACCTTGTACTTATTTAAGGAAGAAGTGAAGAAAGGGTTTATAAAGAAACCCAGATTTGTTACAGGTAACGTTGGCTTTTCAGTACTAAACTTCACTTGTTGAAGTGTTACCAACTAAGTAAACAGACTTTATTTTGCCCCTGTTAAGAGTCTTCCTTGGAGAAGGCTGCTTACAATGTAAATTAAACAGTTAACCTGGAAGTGAGGAGTATTTGAAAAAATCAAATAAATGTATTTGCATACACTGCATTCATGCATGTCAGGAACATCTTTGCTAAACCTATAGCAATCTGCTTCTCTTGGCCACTACATTAAGTCAGTCTTATAATTTACATCACCTCCTCCTGCGAAGCTGCTCTACATTAATGAATTAACTCCATTTTCTTTCTTCAGGATTCTCAGATGTCTTCTGTTACAAACAGAAATGTAAAAATCTGGTATTTTTCTCAAACTGGGTTCACTTTGAGAAGGACTTAAATAAGTGACAAAATCTTCAAAGGCTCATCCAGGGTGTGCAGCGTGAAAGCCAGCAAGGGTGACCTGCTCTGAGCAGCGATCTTCTCCATGTGCAGTTCCCATCTGTATCTTGTGCCTGGAAATTCAGGGATGTGCATGTCCCACACTGCTGTTGTCTGCCACCCTACCCAGTTTTAGGGAGGGTTGGAGGTGTGAGATGTAAGAGCAGCTTGTTCTTAAGTAATCTACTGAGCTTGAGAGTGCAGAGTCCCGCGCTGTGGTCTCTGGTTGTAATTCATTCTCTGAGAACTGCAGACAAACTGATTTTTAATAAGGACTTTTTCACCTTGTTGCACTATTAATGTTTTTAATAACAGGCAAGCTTTTATTTGCCAGATGAGTGAGGAAATGCCCTCAAACCTGGAATACTACCTTGCTGACTCCTAATTCTTGAAAGAAATATCTGTTTCTAAAGGGAACATCGTCTATACTGAGATTATTTCTGTATCAATCTACAAAGGCAGGGCTGGAGCAGATGGCTCCCAGAAGACTAGCTCGGGAATCTACATATTGCGCTTATTCACACAGGCAGTTTGATCTGTGTCTACCCAACTGTGGCAGAAGAACACCTTTCACAGATTGTCCTTTTTCCCTGTATTTTGTGCTGTCAAACTTCTACTTGCATAAAGTGTGGGGACTGTGCACTTCATCACAATAGTCTTGCATCCTTTCTGCTTTCTTTTATGGTTGTGAGCATCTGTGAGGCTTCTTGTACACCTTCAGTACAAGCACTATGGTGACCAGTAACCTGGACCACTTGCTCAGCGTTAACACAGAGGCAGAGAGGAAGACAAGCACACAGCACAACAAACTGCTGAGGAAGTATTTGCTATTGCTTTCTCATACTGTTCTAGCAGAAGGTGTCCCTGCCCATGGCAGGGGGATGGAACTGAATAATCTTTAAGGTCCCTTCCATCCCAAACCATTCTATAATTCTATGAAGTTTCATTTCTATATATCTTGCTCTTCACAAACACTGGTACCTGTAAAGGTGAAAGAGCTTACCACCAGTGGAGAATGGGCACAGCAATTTCTAAACCACATAGTAAAGTATTTTTGCTTTGGCAGTAGATAACAGCAGATGCTTGAAGGGAAGATGTTAGCGTGATGTGAAAATTATGAAACTTGTCCCACCTGTGTGATGTTGCTTCTTTTTTGTTTTCTAAGTGGGTTTTGTTTTCCTTATTTTAAAGTCCTTGTTTCACTTTCCTATTAAAAATGTCTAAATCCTTACAATAACTTGTTAAACTCCTCAGTTCTCTGGACATTGTCCTACAGCCAGGTACTGACAGCTGCTTCCTAGGTTCACCCCTGCTCCTTGCAAGAGATGCATGAATCAGATCCAACTTAGAGACCTTTAAAAATGCTTAATGACCTTTCTCTCTCAGCAGGGCTCATTAGCATCGGTACAGGCTGGCTGCTGGACTGGAATGGCTTCGTGCCTGGCCAGGTTGCACAATTGACAGAGCAGGGCATCACAATTTGACCAAAACAACAAGTAAAGTTTTCTATGCTTTCTGATACAGAGCAAATGTTTTCTTTCATGGGTGCTAAGAAATGCCACCTTCAGGGCAGAGAGCAAGGTTTAGCTAATAAAACACAGGGAACTTTTCAATGAGGGTATCCATTTGATCACCTGTTAGGATTGAAGGGACTGGAAATACAGATGGTGATTTCTCCTTTCAGTTGCTGCAGAGATTTGGGCTCGAGGCTAGGGATTTCAGAAAGCAATTTCCACAGGTGATGAAATGCTCTCCTTGTCAAAACAAGGCTTTTTTTTCTTCACAGATGATTAGCTGGCAATTTGGCTAGCAGATGCTGAGTGATAGGAACTCACAAATCAGCAAATCCTGCCTTCCCCCATCCACACCAGTTTTACTATCACCACGATGACTGCTGAACCTGAATGTGATTAAATTTAAATACCTCCCTCAGGTGCTTATGAAAAAGAAAAAGCAAAATAACACAGTTTTTGAGAAGTCATGCTCTGGCTCAGAGAGGGGCAAATTGAGCTGCAGGAAAACAGCATCTTGGCTTTTTAAAAGTTCATTTGACCCTGCTGTTTGTACTTCCCCTGAAGCCATATCACCCCAGGTTTCTGACATCTCAGTTGGTGATTTTTTTAAGAGATTAAGATATCAGATGGATTAGAAACAGCAATTTTGGTGGTTTTGTATCAGCTTGCCCTAGCAAAAGAAGGACACAAGCCCTATTGCTCCTTAGAAAATATACAACTAGAACTCCTGATTTCCAAACATTCATATAGTTATCAAGTTATTTTCCTATCAAAGGCTTATTTTGGAAAGAATAAAATTCAGATTTTTCTCCCAAATATACTAACATTTTATTCCAATTTCTGAATTTCACTAAGAAATGCTTGTTATTCAATAGCATGCAAATTTAAACATAACGGTGTGGCTTTCCTTATGCATATTTCAGAAAAGCAAATGAATATGGAATCCATACATTAGCTCCCAAATCCTAGCACCACACTTATCCTCAGTTCCTTTACATCGCTAACAGGGTATCATTCATTAGTAAAGTAGCTTCAAACTGCTTTACTATTTACTATAAACCACAAATACGTGGTTGTTGTGATTCACTCTGGATCTCTACTTAGAAAGTTTATGTCTTTGAAATGAAAGGATTTGGAAAACTTGCAGAAGTGTGAGTTAAAGAGCTCAAAAATACACCATATTTTTATCCTCCTAAGCAAATATAACAAGCCTGTTATCCTTTGCTCTCCTGATTCCATTACAGAGATATCAGCAGAGTTACAGTGGTATTAGATTGGAGTAACCAAGTGGTGAATTAGGTCCTGTACATTTCATTACAGCAACATAAAGCAAGTGCAATGCTCATATGGTTCTCTGATAACATGACCATTGAAAGAGAAAATATATTCATTCTAGTAGTCTATTTTCCATTGGTGGCATGTATATACACACTTCATATTTGGGAAATAAAAAAGTTTATAAAGCTGCCATCACAGCGAGCTCACTCAGTTCATGATTTATATAAAAGTGTTTTCAGATGAATCTGTACTGCATTACGTTAAGGCACACCATGAAAACATGCTTCAATTGGAATAATTTGCTCAGTTTTTTAAGTCAACTCAGTGCTGGAGTCGTGCAAATTCATTTACATCTTCATATTTTTCCACATGTGCAGATGAATTCTTCTCCTGTTTGTCAGGTGTCACATATAATCTTCTATGAGAAACAATGGTGAAAGCCCCTGATTGTCAAATCTCAGGCCATATGCTCAGTGCTAACCCTTCCTTTGTGCTAGCAGCTTTTTTGGTCCTGTGGATTATGGTGAATTTCCTGTCACTGTGTGGTCGCCTCAGAGCAGCCTTCCAGTATCTGAAGGGGGCCCACAAGGACGCAGGAAAGGGACTCTTCCTCAAGGTCTGTAATGGTAGGAAAAGGGGTGATGGGTTCAAACTTAAACAGGGGAAGATCATGTTAGATATAAGGGAGAAGTTCTTTACTGTCAGGGTGGTGAGGAGCAGGAACAGGCTGCCCAGAGAAGTGGTAAATGCTCCATCCCCATCTGTGTTCAAGGCCAGGGTGGACAGAGCCTTGGGCAACATGGTCTGGTGTGAGGTGTGCCTATGGCAGGGGGGTTGGAACTTGATGATCTTAAGATCACTTCCAGCCCAAACCCTTCTGTGATTCTATGATTCTACTTCTTAACCATGCCAGAGTTTACATGGTTCTTCTGGTCATCTCCTGACTTTGCATGCTTCATCACTAGTTTCTCCTTTAGAGTTCAAGGACTTTTTCTCCGATCCTCTCTTGTATTGTATAATTTTGATTGCATTTTGTATTTTCACCATTTTCATTAGAATTTTATGCTAAGTTGACACTACTTTACTTACATATTCCTGGCCAGAGGAAGATGTGTGAACTCCATGAGACAATCAGCTGCATTATCTCAATCTGAGAAAATGTGTGATCCCTCTTTGTGACTCCAGGCACAAGAAAAGGTCAAGAAAAACAACAATAGCTAAGAACAAAAGTAATTCTTTATCTAGTGTGAGGTGTCCCTGCCTGTGGCAGGGGGTTGGAACTAAATGATCTTAAGGTCCTTTCCAGCCTGAAATATTCAATGACTCTATGATTCCGTGTAAGTTGTTCAACTGGACAGTGGCAGATAAGTAAAAACTTTCTCCAGTGAAAGAAAGATTAAAGGTGTTATAGTTTAGAAATCTATCTAAATATTTGCAAAAAGCCTAGTAAACAAATTGTCTGATAGAAAAATACGAACAAATAGCAGAGCTGCTTGGAAATTTTCCATGAGTGAAAAAATACATCATTTCTGTGGAAAAATGCATGTGAAACTGGCATTTTCTACTAGAAAATAATCTAAAGTTCTATTTATTAAACAGAGTGAAATATTTTTGATTCAGTAAATAAATTATTTATATAGACAGCTATCAACCAGAATCATGGTCTACTGATCTGAAGTTCAAGATGAGGTAATCTGTATGATGAAGATAATGCTTTTTATTACTACTTTTTTATTTAATGCCTAAAATAGGTGAAGATTGGAGAGGGAAAAATATATGTTTGAATGAATTGCTGGGCTGAGCTGTCTGATCAAGACACAACCACTGGGTCTCTATTTTCTTTTGGATTCTTATTCTCTTCCTATGTTTACTTCAGAAATCCCCCTCCCAAAAAAAGCCTTGTGACCTGTAGAGAATGTCACACCTTTAAACCTTTACCCAGCCTTTTCTACGATCTGCAACAACCATATATTGCCCATGCTTCTTCACAATGTCACATTGACGGATAAAAAGATATGAAAAGAATGTCTTTATGGAATACTTAAGGGAGCTTTGCAAACCCATTGCAGACACTCAGGCTCTTCTTGCCACTGTCCCAAGCCAGCTGGATGACAGCCAGATCTAGAAGCTACATCTGCAACAGCGTGCTGCTGTGCTTGAGCTAATTAACTTTCTCAGCAAGATAAATTAGCTTGAACACATCTGTACAACATCTATGTGGCTGAAATGGATTCATCTGAAGGGAAAAACTGGCTTTTCGGTAATGATGGGTTAAAAGATAACTAATTTTGTATTCTCCTGTCTTAAACCACAGAACCCTGGTGAGAAAAGCCTGAAAAACAAAGGCAGTTTTTATCAGGAAGACAGTGGTATCCATATACACCATAAATTTAACATTTACACCCCTGGGAAAGCTTTTCTGAATGTTATTTGCCTCTGGCACAAAGCATCGACAGTGCCTGTAACACCACTGAGCCTGGCTACCCAGCGCACTTGACACACAAGATCATGATATATACCATGCCTGCCCTTGGAGATCCCACCAGGTAAGAAGTATCACAGCTGTCAGTGCCTGGCAGATATACAAAGCCTTCTTCATCCCTACTCTAATCTTTCTTAAAGATTCTTTGTATTTATAAGCTCCTGGTTCAAGGTTATTGTTAATTGCCATGTGATTAGCACGATAGCTTCTGGTTGTCTTGAAACACAGGCAGAAAGAGATCACATCTGCCTGTCGTTAACTCTGTAGGCAAACTTCAAAGTGGCTGTGCACAAACATACCTAAGAAGCTCAAAAGAGTAAGAGAAGAAAAATCTTTCCTACAATCAGTGCCACTTATGCTTTCTGTCATCAGAACACAGCTTGCAGAGCATACATAATTGCTTTTACTCTTGCCTTCTCAGCCTGCTCCTCTTCCTGCACTCCTTTACCAGACTTCCCCCTACTACAAGCATAATGAGCAGTGTTTAATGAGGTAATCATCAGGAGGGGAGGCGATAGTCTTGTCATATCTAGAGACCACAGCTGAAAGATATTCTTTTATCAAGAAAACATCAGAATGTGGGAGGGAAAAGTGTCTTTCTTTACTCCGTAACACATCTGATTTCCTTTGAGCAATAGAAGACTATATGCATCCTATTCTAAGCATTGTTGACTGCTCAGCAACCTGCTCTTTTTCTTAACATTTTGCTTTGGTAAACCAGTTATTTACAGTGTTTGTACAAACAAGATTGGTTTGGGCTTTTTTCCCTTGATCGTAAATACACAAAATAGCACTCTCATCAATCTGGCCAAGTCTGTTCATCCTGCTTTCAGCCACACAATGACCTTTTCATGCTGACGGAGTAATGTGTCCCTTACATGGTTTGTAACAGATATAGATTGCTTATCTTCCTCTTCTGCTTGATGACATACTGATTAATAGCACCATGAGAACTATCTCCTTGTGATCAATTAATCATCTGTCATAATTGCTCAGTAGCTAAATAATTATTAATTTTGGGTGCTTGTGATAGTGAAGGTTGACAGTGTTAGAGAGGAGAACATGTTCCCTTTGCTTCACTGGGGACTTGGGTCTGAAAACCCCATAGAAAGAGATACATGTCAAGGCATTTTATCCTTCTGTAATTTGGATTCTAATTACTCCTTTCAGGGAATATATCAAACTATTCATTAGATGTCAGTTGCTGAGAGAAACTGATAATGGGAAAGCAATGCCATTCTTGGGAACACTGATAGTTTGAAGGCTGTCACAAACAATCCCCGCTGTGCTGCCCTACTTCAGTAGAAGGATTTGTGTGTAAAATTATTTATCTTTACTCACTACTCAATGACCTATGTGCAAAGAATTAATCAGATTTATTATCTCCTGCTAGTTACCAGTGAATACAGATCAGTGTTCGAGAGCACCTAACTCATCAGTGGTAACAATGCTGAATTGGGTTTTGACTTAGCCCTCTACTCCAACAGAAATCTCTTTTTAGCCTATAGGGAGCCTCATGTGGGAATGTGGCAGGACACAATGACTGCCTTTGTCCCTTTTGATCTCTAATTTGACCTGTCACTGGGTAACATTTTAGGGAGTTCATAACAAAGGAGAATTCTGGTTCAGCATCATTATATACCAAAGTGCTCAGAAGACAATAGCCAACTGCATTTTCAATTAATGGAGAAGCATGTCATAAGAAAACTGACTTTACCACATTTTGCTAACTCGTAGAATCTAGACCTGCCTGTAAGTCTGATAGTGCTATGTAAATACACTGTTATATGTGGCATAATACCTTAAAATTCAACATGCCCCCCCCCCCCAATTACTTCTATTCAGAGAGGCTTTGTGTTTAAAGGTTTCCTTTATAACTTGCAAAAGCCAAGATTACTTTTCTGTTCTTCTAATGCATTAAAAAAGCACTTCCCCCAAAAAAACCAAACAGCAACCCTAAATTTTACTCAATAGGAAATCCATTAGAACACTGGTTCTTCACTTTGAATATATATCCTAAGTGCACTGTTTGGAGGCAGAGGCAAGTAGGCTTTCTAAATAAATAAGCATTGTAGTGGTGCAGATTCTGAAGATGGGATTCTTAGTCCTGATTCCCAATGATATTCCAAATGACTACTAATCCTTTGAATGCCATTTATAAGAATATTAGATTTTGGAGGTGGGGTACTTTTTCCTTACTCTGTTCTGCACTCCCAACAAGAAAGATAAGATTCATGGCACACAAGCTAGGGCTTCAGAACAGACTTATGGGATGATTCATCTAGTAGGCAAACAATTTTCTGCTTCCTGATCTGAAAGATGACTTTTATATTATATATTATATGACTTCTATATTATTTACTTAGTAAATGATGTGAGTTAGAAAATAACTACTTTGTGAGAAACAAGTAACACTGTTGTTAAACTACTCTCTCAAATTATAGTAGTTAATTTTATATTTAATGATAACACTTGCATTTAAAAGCCACATGAAAGCCAAATATTTATGTTATGTTATGTTATGTTGCCTCTTGAATAAATGACTTTTCTTAAAGACCAGCTTGAGGATCACATGTATGCAGTTGCCAAGCTTGACCAAAAATAATTCAGCTTGATTAATGGTCTTTGACTGTGGAAATTAATGATATACTTTCATAAAAGGTTAACTCTCAGGAACTGTGGGTCTAGCTCTCTGAGATTCTGTCATTTCTGTATATTTATCTCTGATAGCTGATTTCTAATACTGCACATTGATACAGACTGGATTTCTCTACAAAATATGAAGCTTAAGTCAAGATTATATCTTCAGTTCCTTTGCATTTTGGGCACTCTACAGATTCATGTAAATGAATTAGTAAATTTGACTGCATTTGTTGAAACTAGGTAAGTTGTCACAGCAAAATTCTCCTACTGGTCTTTGCAATGTACAGAAGGAAGAATAAGTAAAAATGGAACCAGCACCTTCTAAAGAGAGTTTATATAAAGCCTTAAAATAAATGAATTGCAAGTCATGCTACCCCTCTTCAAAATTTACTTCATCACCATTATTAAAGAGTAAACCAAAGTTAGCTTCAAATTCTGAGGATTGCAAGCAAGATTTTCAGCTTTCCATTTCTGATCATAGCTTTGACCTGCATAACTGGGAAAAAATCTTGGAAAGCGAAGGAAGATAGATAGAACAGTTACAAGATTCATCTCATCTGCTCTTACAGATACAGAGGCATCTTAAATCACTTAGTAGTACACAGTGGAAACCTGAACTGTACCCTGGGAATGCTCCTTTCTGATCACTTTATTTCAGATTTAAATGCATATATTAAGTGATTTGACTCCATTACAATGTCATTCTTCCCCAATATTTGGGATAATAGCTACTCAGAAGCATGCAGAGGTGGGCCTAAATACATGGAGCATCTGTACATGTTTCTCACAAGTACATGTCCTTTTATCTCTGTTAGATATTATTTAATGGAGAAGATCATAATACCAGATAAAATTAGTATCTTTGAACTCTTTTAAATACATACTAGTAACTGATTATTAAAATTGATACTGGCTGTAATAATATTGATTTTATTTTTCTTTTAGGGAAAATTTTCTTGGGAATTATTTTCTTTTTTTTTTCCAGGAAAATAAGGGTATTGCTTGCTTTACGTTACAGGTCATTCTTTCTCACCAAACTGTTATTCAGTGGTATAGTGCTGTGTAGTATTCTGAGTTGCTGAAATATGGGAATAATGAGGCCCACTTAACTTAAAACTCAGTAGTTTGGTATGAAATTGGTTTTTTGTATTTGCCATAATGGATCATCAGACACATGAAAGTGATTTTGTAGCTCCTACGTTGCTTCTGGCAGCTAACGTTTTTCATAAGTAAGTTTAAATCACTCAAGCATTCCATAGCCTGGTCTTCATAGGCTACTGTGATTCCATTTCAAGGTAGAATTATGCTTGTGCCATAGACATAAAATCCTTTTAAGCTTTCTCAGGTGCTTGATGCAGTGGATAAAGTATTTATTTGTATATTTATTGTTAGTCAGGATCTTTTCAATATAACTTGTTTGGACAATTTACTCATCTGTATGAATACTGATACTTCAACATAATCTTAGTATCTGATGGTCACTATTATTATCCTTATTATGTATTGTTGATAGCTAATCTTAAGATGTTTTCATGAAATTGTGCAACAGAGAAATATCAAATATTTCTCATTTTTCAAGGTCAGAGCACAAATCATATATTGTGTGCAGGGTAGGGTAGGGTTTACAGTGGAGCCAATGTCTTTCAGTAGGCTGATAGGTATATATGGAAGGGAATGACTAAACCTTGGACACACAAATTATTCTTCAGAGAACTGTGATTGTCACAACCCATGTTCCACTTGCACAAAATTCACAATCATTCAGCAAAATATATTGTTCCAATATGTACATTAAGTTTGAAGTACAGTCAGGGCAGAATCCTCAGAGTTAATTCTCTCAGGAAAACTTGTTCCCATTGTTATTTACAGAGCTTGAGCTTTCTGCAGATCTCTTTGCCAATAAAAACATTTTTGTCAGAAAGCTAGCATAATGACAATAAACAAGGTTGGAAAGTACATTAAAAAAAGCCCAGCTTAAACTTCTATTTATACAGCATTAATAAATGCCCAGGTGGTTTGAATCCCGTTTGCATTGCTAAATCAGAGCAGCAAATGACAGAGGACAAGAGGGAAAAGTGAAAGGCATTTCTACAGAAGTAAAAGAGTACTCAAGACTTAATTATCCCCAGAGTGGACATGACTAGATAGCTATTCTGTATTGTTACAGCTCTGCAACACTCTCAAGACTAATTCTACATTTTACTCTTTCTTGAGTCATATTTTAAGCCTTTTTGTAAGTGGATTTTTCAAGACCTACTAAAAATCTTCATGAATAACTGGACACAAAGCTAGTTTGGGGTATCTATCTCTTTGGAACTTAGGTGGACTGTAGCCACTTATGTTTAAATCTACAGTTCCAAGCCTTCTGAATAGGTGTTGCCCAACCCTAGAGATTTCCATGTCTCATGGACAAGTAGTCACCTGTTCTCTAAGTGAACACAAAAATACTAAGCTTTTTCCACAACTGAATTTGACACTCCTTTTGCATAAATTTTGTGATTGATTATGAAAAATACAATTGATTATAAAGAAAAAGAAAAGAGCCCAAAATGTTGCATTATCAAAGCTCAGAGAAGGCAGACAAGTTTAAAATACTGTTTTATATCTTAAATTAACAGGGTTTTTTTTGGTTTGCGGGATATGTTTGGGATTTTTTTTGGTTGCTTTTTGTTTTTTTTAATCTTACAGTCTTATCTTTTCATTCATCAAGAATACAAATTCATCAAGAATACAAATGTTCTGATTTTACTCAAACAATTTAAAAGTAAAACAAGTGTTCCTGGATGATAGCATAATGGCGATGTGTTAAAACCCTTTGTTATAATGATCGTATTTGTGCTAGTGTTTTGTCTAAAATCAGTATTCAATATTTTGCATTGCTGATAATATGCAATACTTTTGCCAATCTGGACTATCTGAAGGAAAAAAGTACAGAATAAAAACCTTTCACATGTTGCTATGAAAAATGTATAGTAAGAGGTGGGCTGTACTACCACCTTCAATTAGTTTAGCTTGATTATTGCCTCCTCAAGTCAGTCAGCTAGAAGTCAGTGTTAACATTTTAGATGTAATGAAGGAACTGATGACAAAACATGGAAGTAAAGCAGGCTCCAGCTGAGTTGTACACAAGAGGCTGACAGGCTAGCAGAATCTGTCAGTTTAAACTTCTAACAAATAAAGAACATTCCTAGTTAGCTTAATAAGGGGTTTGTTCATCTCAAATGGAATGGATGGTATCACAACTGCTCTGAGAATTTACCATGCATCCAACAGGTGCATATAAAGGTCTTTTGCAACCTGGTTGATTCTATGATTCTGTGATTGTATGATACGAAGCCTTATTATATCTGACTTTGCTGGTGTGGTCAGTAGAATAACTCAGTCCAGATGCATTTTGAGTCTGGATGAGGACCAGTTGGCTGCAATTCAGTCTAGATAAGTATAGGTATAAGTTATATTGGAGTCTGGGGAGAAGACACTAGCAGAGCAACTGAAGATCACCATATTCTCACTCTTAACTGAAAGCCACTTACTACCACTTAGAAAAGAAAGGGCTAACCCCAAGGCTGTGGGCATCAATGGAAATTTTTCATTGCCTTTTTTAATGGATTTAAGCAGGGATGGCTCTTTGATGAATTAAGAACAATCATCTTGGCACGGACATTATTAAATATATTAATATGAAATATATTCTTGTGTCATTGACATAATCTTCACTAATAGAAAATAAAATATAAAAGAAAGAAAATCTACTGTCAGTTGAGTAGAATATGTCAACTGTGAGGAACTGGATGACCACAAAGCACAATGTGGTTGAAGCTGAATGGACCTCTGGAGATCTAGTCCATTCTCCCTGCTCAAAGCAGACTGAGCCAAAGCAGCTTGCTCAGGGCTGCGTGTAGTTGAGTTTTGAGTAACTCTACGCATGGAGACTCCGTGTGTCTGTACAGCCTTGATGGAAATGAGGTTTTATCTTATTCTTAAGTTGAATTTCTTGTACTTTGTGTCCATTGACTCCAGTCCTGACACTGAGCACCACTGAGAAGGGTCTGGTGCCATCTTTTTAACTCCTCCCCACCAGGTTTTATACACATTCATAAGTTTCCCTTTGGGCCTTCTCCGGGCTGAACAGTCTCAGCTCTCTCAGCCTAACTTTGTATGGAAGATACTTCAGTCCTTGAATCATCTCTCCTCCATATGGTAGAATCATTCCAGTATGTTTACATCTGTTTTCTATAGAGGAGCTCAGAAAGGGACACAGCACTCTGGATGTGTCCCACCAGGGCTCAGCAGAGGGGAAGGATCACCTCACTCAACCTGCTGGTATTGGTCTTCTTAATGCAGACTAGGAAGCTGATGACCCTCTACAGAAAAGATGGGAAAGTAAAAAGGAGGAAAGAGATCATGGTTAGAGGGTAGGCACTGCTTGTAATATTAGAGACATTTTGTATGGTACAGCTTGCAAGCTATAAATCTTATTTTACTATATGATGGACTATATGTAGTATGCACATATAGATTTTGTATGATCACTAAACTTGTTCTATTGTCAGATCAAAAGAAGTGCCAATAGCTTCCTTCTGCTTCCTCCACCAGTGTTTGAATTGCTTTCCTAGTTGTGCAACAATGCAGAAGGGTTTGGTTGTTACTGTGCATGCCCTCTTGTACATGAAGGATATATGCAAATAATTAAGATATATGCAAATAACTAGGAAAGGCTTTTATGAGTCACTTTGAGATAATTTTTTTTATTGTCAGAATGATAAATTAAAAAGAGTATAGATACAAAGCATGGCTACAAAACATCCTGACCCTCTGCTGACAGCTGCAGTTGCTGCTCCTGGGCAAGGAAACAGCCTGTGCAGGAGCTCTAGTACCTTCCACAGATTAAAACTCAACTCTCTCCTGATTTTCCTGAAGAATTTAAGGTAATAGCAGGTATCATGTAGCTGCCAGGGCAGTCAGCATTCAATTTCTTGCTTCAGACTTTACCACAGGAAGGAAATGAACCTTGGTGAAATGGCATTTAGTTCATTGTATCTGTTCAATTTCATGTAAAGGTATGCCTGGCCACAATCACTTTGGATTAAATCATTTCAGTCAGTACAATCATATGTACAATCTTGTCTGGTACAAAGCTGTATAGTTGAAATTATCCTGCAGGTATTTTTTTAAGGGGCAGACTTACTCCAGAGTTGCACTGGATGCTCCATGCCCAGCTCCTTTTAAGTGTGTCCTAATGCTGGACTTACTATATTGTTCAGTGAGCAACTGAAGCATTCACCTATCCTGACCTGACATTTAATGATGCTTTCACCAGCTCGACCTAAAAGTTAGGTTGTTTGCAATCCCTTACAGTTATTCCTCAAAATTAATCTGTGACAAGGACAGGAAAATAGCTATCAATGGTTCTGATGTGCCCCAAGTATCTTCTCTCTCCATAGAAACAAAATCCAGTGTACTGGGTATGCTGGTATTGAAGCCTAGAGTTAGAGCCAGGCTAACTTGAAAATTAGCCTGTTCAGGGAAGAGTCAGATCTCCTTCATTTATATGATTCTGTGATAACCAAACTATCTCAAAGTGTATTCAGCTTTCTCATTTGCTCCTGGGACTATACAAGTTTAAGAATGCTGTGATATTTTATTTAATCAATTAATAGGCCATTTTATCACTATATCCACTCATTTTTTTCATCCTCCAGATCCCTCAGCTAAACACATTGTAATTATGAACATTTTTCATTTAGAAGTATGATAATATCTTAAGGGGGGGGCACCTCTTTAGTGGCTGACAATATAATTTTAATAGTTATTTTATTAGATTAATTATTAAATTGACCATATATTGCAGTATTTGCTGAATACTTTTGACCACCAGACATCTTTCAAGGGCTTGTCTATATATTTGATTTTTGATTCTGTGATGTGTGTCATGTACGGCATTTAGTTTGACTAAAGATTATTGGCAGAGTGTTGGCTACAGTGACTTGTCACAGCTCCAGTAGTTTGCATAGAGCTGTTTGCACAGAATATAAGTGACACTAATTGAGCATGTGTGATATGCTCATAAGCATGAAAGTAACAGCATTTTATAAAGAAAAATATGGTTTTGTTGCTAACGGTCATATATAATGTATAATGATGTCTTGGCTCTCTAAAGTTTATGGCTAAAGCATCACTTCCTTCCTAAATGTCAGGACTTTTGTCAGGATAATTTTCTGTAGTAAATGATCTTATTATAGTGTTTCTCACCAAGATATGGGTCACATTGTACAAAAAATGGAAAAGGAATAGTAACTGTCAGATATAGATGTAAGCCACATGACAAATATCGCAAGGAAAAAAACCCTATCGCTTATACATCAGAAAAAGGAAAAAGAAGGAATGTGATACTCTTTTAAGTGGTTGTTCATTCATAAAGAACAGAACTTTTCTCTACTTCACCCACCACCACCTGCTTTTCTGTTCCTTCGTCTTTAAAGGTTTGTGCCCTGTGCTGCTGTACAGCTGCGGGTGCTGATAACTTCATCTCAGCACATTGTGCTTCAGGTTCATTTTCCAAACAAAGCAAGTAGGGGCAGCAATACTGTGCTAATTTGATATGCCTGGGCAAATCTTAGCCTAAGATCAAGAAACTTGAGAGTAGATGCTTTCTGTCTCTGCAGGATCTGACTCTACCCTGAAGACTCTCTTCGAAGGTTGAGAAGTACTATAGTCCCCTTTCACAGACAGATAAAAACATCAGGAGATTTCCAAGTTTTTCTGCTACCAAGATATCACTGAATGGTAATTTTCACATAGATAGCCATAAAAAAAGATTGTTCACAGCACTCTGAAACATGAGAAGCCTGTGACAAAGGCACATGAAACTTCAGAGCCTTAAGCATATGGTCATCCAGTCTTCTTTCCTCTCTGAGAAGTATCATGCTTATTTTCATGCCATAGGAACAGCCACTAAACCCTTGGCACCCATCTCCATGGTGGGCAGGGCTTCAAAGCTGTAAATCACCTGAATTATACAGTAAACACATGCTTAATCTTTGGAGGGCTGAGTTTCTGCACACAAGTATTGATTACATTCAGCTCTCAAAGATGTGGAGTGAAGGAATTAACTGGGGGGATAAAACAGAAATACATTTAATGCCTTGATCCTCAAATCTCTAGCTGCATCCAGAAGGAAAGGAGCTATAGTGAGAGTCTGCTTGTGATGCTGTTGAGAAAGTCTGAATATTTGATGACATAACCTGACTGCTACTTCTCTGTCTTGCTTTGTTTTCACTGAAATAAAAGCAGGCAAAATAGTGGTCAGGAATAGGTTTTGTAATAAGCTCTTAACAGTAGGGATACTTCTTTGCATTTCTTCCTTGGAGAATCTGGCAAACAAAGGATGGTATTATGAAACAGTAAACTGATTAAAGTATGTTCTGAAGGTGAGCAGCAGAGTTTTGCCTTGTGAATCTGTTGTACAGAGGGAGCAGCTGTAATACAATGAATTAAACTTGAGCCTAGGAGTCTGCAAGCTCCAGTCTGCTTCTTGAATTTGCCCCTTGACAATGACAACAGTTTGTGCTGGAGAGTGAACCCTCTCTGGACCTCAGTGACCTGCCTTATCTGTACAACATGGGAAGCAAAGCTGGTATCTAAAAGCTCAACAGGCAACAAAAAATCAAAATTACTAACAAAACTGGGTTTGGTCAAAGATTTTCTTTATCACATCTTTCTTTCCTCTCCTGTATTTGAATACATGATAACTGCATTTAATGAAGGAAAAAAGAAATACCTTTTCTAGAACACAGAGTTTTCGTTTGAAGATTCTTTGGGGTTTTAATCATTTTTTGTTTTGGCTGGAGATAAGAAATTCAGGACTTTCCTGAGGATATGATACTTAGGTACATTCCTGTCTGCTTTGCTTGAACTTTGTTTTCACAGTAGTCAGCTTTTCACTTAGAATCCTTACTTTTCCCCTCACTTTTTAGGTTGCCCTGTTACTGCCTCAGCTTTTTAAAGAACTTTCTTCTTCCAAAATTCTCTCTTGGGGTTTATATTCACATATAACAACAAAGGAGAGACTTTAGCAGTCATTATTGAGAATGATTACAGAATGTCAGCAATATGAGAGGTTCTCATTTACACTGTAGTACTAAGCCTCATCAGATTCTGTGTATGCCTAATATAGCTCTTTTATTCAAGGCTGTACTCAGCAGCCATATTTCTCAATTCTCAAGGTCATGGAAAATTTTACCCTGTAATGCTGACTTAAAGTCTATGGCTTCTCAACTTCTATTTCAGTAATAATAACAAATAACTTCTGTTGATTAACTGCAAATACAATTAAATTGTGATTTTTTTTTTCAGAATCAGCACAGAGAATTGGACCCCCCAAAATAAAAAAAGGTATTCAGGTGGAAAGAAAGATTATTGTTGTGTCCTTTTATCCTCATTCTTCCTCAGATCCATTTGTATCAGTCACTTTCTTACCCTCTATAGCCTTATTCTTGCAGAACTGCCCATAGCCCCATTGACTGCAAAAAAACCTGAACAATAAACTAGGCCAGAGTACAACAGTAATGGATGCTGCACACCGGGAAAAAAATGAGCCATGTGCCTGACTAATCTTGTGACCATGTAGGATCCCACTGTGCATACTGAGTTTGACTCTGGAGAACAAGAATCTATTTCTCAGAGCCTGAGAGTTGTAATGGTGATTAGAATTTACATCGGTATATGTGGCTATAATGACAAATTAGTCTGTCCCTCTGCGTATCATTTGGAGCAAAAGAAGACCTGTGTCAAAAATACAACCTCATGTTGAGTTGCAACATAGCTTAAAAGACCTCAGATGGTAGCTAATCCGTCACAATTTAATGTACTTTGCTCCAGGGGTTTAGTTACACTTGCAGATAAAATAAGGACCTTGTTCCTGGTCTAATTTTATCTTTCTTTATCTCCCAGGTACTGTATCTTATTGTGCTCCTCTCTACTTATTTAAAGAGCCTTTTCCCACCAGATAACTTTTCCCTGTGAAGAAGATACTCTTGATTTTCTTTTTGATAAGATTTATACATAGCCCTAGTTACTTCAGTCTTTCAATCTTCTATGGAAATATTCTAGAGAGCTGTTCCTGATGTTTAGTCAATCAGCCTCCTTTCTGAACTTTTAATTTCCCTGGTCCATCCCAAAATAGTTCTGCACAAAGTGTGATGTCTTCAGAGCACAACAATAGTAATCAGTGAACCATGGGGAGCAGGACTATACCACCACCAGTCTTTTATTCCATCTCTTTACCGTATTCTCATCTCAGTTGTTTTCCTGTCTTTGACCAGCCAAAATGTCACAGATGGAAAAGAGTTGATTGAAAGAAAACCTCACAAGATTTAAAGTTTTAGGTTTGTGCATGTTTTCAGAGAAATTTGGCATGTGAAAATACACAGCACAGCCAGACTGAGCTATATGGCTGAAGAGTATAGGGTTTATTTGTCTGTGTTTTTTAAGCTTCCTGATATAAGTAGAAAATACTCAAAAGAAGTTTCTCTCTCAAAGCTCTTTGGGGACTTCATAGAAAGGCAAGAAAATCAATTGTTTATATAGCAACATCACTTCATTCCAGGCATGAGCTGAAGCACACACTTATTTAACAATAAATCTGTTTCTTTGAAATGTAGGTAAAGAAACCAAAAATAAGCAATAAAATATTTTGCCTCTATATAGCAAATTCTGTGCAGTGCTTTCAAACAACTTCAGAGTGGTGGATGAAAAGCTTTTTATTATGGCAGGACAATGAAGCACAGCGATGGTTAATGAATTATCAAAAGCCCCAGAGATAAAAGTTCTAAACTGAGATGAACCTAAGGTAAGAGTCCCTCTTGCCCTATTTACAATGCTTTTTCACAGAACCTACTAAACCTTGTGAGGATCAGAGCTACTTGAATTCCTTTTAAATTCTGTCTGGAAAGAAGTTATTCCATAGCAATGTTTGTTGAATAATGTATTTGGATGAAGACCGCTCAACCAGCTCTATGCATGTACAATGTTTGAAACTGTATGTGAACGTACGTTGCAAGAAGCTCAAATACTGGAAGTAGTTCATGGGGCTGTTCAGTGGGCTGTTCACAGCATGCAATTATTTTTCAAGCCCCATCACAGCAAGGTGTATGATCACAACAACATCAGTTCAATGCAAAAAGTGATTTTCTAAAGGGATTGTGAAAGTTTGTTTACATGTAACAATGCTAACCCCAACGCTCTGATGGAGAAAAAAGTGCCTACAGTGAGCTATTTGCCTTGCTATTTTGATACTAGATTCAACAATTTAACTCTTGAACACTCAAGAGCTTTCAGCCAAGAGCTTAAAGAATGCAGTGGACTTCATCATTACACTAAAATATAGAATTATGTTTAATTAATGCCCCGGAAATAAATGAGGAGAATATGCTGCATATTCACTAGTTTTGTGTCACTTTGTGTCCCTAAGCTTTTCCTCAAAGTATGGGTGCATAAGAACAAGGTCAGCACCAGAGGCTTTCCAACTATTTTTGTTTGCAGTAATTTGTGTTACATTCTACTTAGAATTCACCCTTCAAAATGAGGAAGGCACTGGAAAAGAATTTCCTGCACGATGATGACTTAAAGAAAGATCCAGATCACTGAATCAGTGATTCATTTTAGCTTTGTAATGAGCTGAGTAAAGAGTATTCAAACAAGAAGCAGTGATCCCGAAAGACAATGCAGGTAGTCTTGGTGATTTAGCTGTCACAGTTGAATAACAGCAGTGTGATATCAAATAGAAAACTAAGAACTTGCAAGGAAAGGGAAAAAGACAGAAATTGGATGAAGTTTTCATGCACATTTTCCTGGAATGCTGGGGTTGAAGTCTTTCTCTCTCTTCCTTCTGGTAAATTTGAGGACAGATATAGTTGGGTAGATTACATCAAAATGGAATGATGAAAGGGAAGAACATCCTAATGGTGCTCAGCAGAATGATATCAAGAGCTGAGGAACCTCATCATCTGCCATCCTCAAGTCTGTGAAAAAGTTCATTACTGAAAAACACAACTAAAAGCTAAAATAAACTGAAGTATGGGAAGAAATGACAGAAGAGACCAGCAATACTCCCCATATGAGAATTATCCAGGAGTTCTCAGTTTTGCTCAGGACAGCAATTTGGAGCTAGAGATGTTCACACAGGTGGAAATGTTCAAACAGAACAAAAATCCAGAACCAGACAGAACCAAAACCTGGTAAGCATCTTGTCCCTTAATCTGGTAACTCATGCAGGCCTTTTTCTACAGCCAGCAAGAATAAATAGGTGTTTCTGAAAGCTTCCACAAAGCCAGGCTGAGACTTTATCCTTTTCCCACTGACTCTGGAAAGAAAATCAAGTCAACTCCATGCCAATGAGATGCATTAGGCCAACAGATGGCAAACAAGGAGAAGTTTGGGTCAACACACAGCTATGGTTTAAGCCCAGCTGTAACTCAGAAAACCACTCAGTTTCTCTCTCACTCCTCCCCCCCTTCCTCCCTCTTGCTCCTGAAGGGATGGGGAGGAGAATTGAAAGAATGTAACTCCCATGGGTTGAGATAAGAGCAGTACAGTAACTATGGTATAACACAAACCACTGCTGCTGCCACCAAAGATAATAATGATAAGGGAAGTAACAAGGGAAGAAAATACAACAGCTCACCACCTGCGGACTGATACCCCACCTGACTGAGCAGCGATCTTACCCTTCAAGGTACCTACCCCCAGTTTATACAGTGTGCGTGATGTGCTGTGGTATGGAATACCTCTTTGGTCAGTTTGGGTCAGGTGTTCTGCCTCTGCTTCCTCCCAGCTTCCCCTCCTCCCTGGCAGAACACAAGACTCAGAAAGTCCTTGGTCAGAGTAAACATTACTGAGCAGCAACTGAAAACATCGGTGTTATCAGTGCTGTTCCCAGGATGAAAGTCAAAACACAGTATGACACCAGCTACTAAGAAGGAAAAAAATGACTGCTACTGCTGAACCCAGGAGACACACCACCACCACCTGCTGAAACTTCTCTTTCCCAGTCCCATGGCCTACTTCCTGCATACATTATGAACTTCTATACAAGTGTTCAAACAATTGCAAAACTAAAGCAATATCTGAGTTTTCATTTAATTCCAAAAAAAGAATTTTTTGGAGCTGTGTTTTGGAATTATTGGAGACTGACAGCAATAGGTGCCGGGAGGCAGGAGACCTAAGATCTCACAACTTTACGGCTTCAGAGAATTTGAGCTGAGAGATACTATATCTCTCTATAGCAGGGAACACTTTCTGGAAGATTTCTCTCCATCCCTCTTGCTTGAGCAGAACCATGGTACATGAAAATGCACAAGCTCACATAGTTATAAAAAAGGAGACTGGCTACAGCTGAGGTCCAAATATGACCTAAGAATGACAAAGAAAGAAAGGTTTCAGATGATGTCTTTTCTCCATTCTTACTGAATTTAGCTGAGAGATTGATATCTAATTATTGAGCAGGGACAAGTATACTGCTCTAACATGTCCAATAACACTATTTCAGATTCTTAGAGGTGACCCAGGGTATCTCAAACAAGAGAAACACAATTTCTTCGTCCATTAACACTCAGATTATACCTACATGACACATTAGGTGACTGTACTTCTGTTGGCTGCACACTCGTATATAAAAAGTCATCATGTATTTCTTACAATTTACCAAATGAGATCAACAAATACCTATTCACAATTCCTGTCATATGTCTTTCTTGGGGGGATTCCGATGTTCCTCAGTCAAAAATAGAAAGTGTATTTCCTTCTGTTCTGATGATGAGATTTCATTATATTAGAATTCTATTGTCTTCTTTAAGAGAATGAGCACATTTACTTACTTTTTCCAGATGTTTCTCAGAATGTGACTATTCCAAACAATTTTAATCCTAAACGTACATCTTATACATTGTCCTGGGTTCAGTGGTAGCAGTCGTTTTTCCTCCTTCTTGGTTGTCGGTGCAGAACTGTGTTTTTTATTTTTTTTTCTTTCCTGACTTTC
>JAOEHX010011484.1:0-13667 GCA_025448015.1 Bolborhynchus lineola
GAGGAGCTGCCGCGGGGGGAGACGCGTTACACGCACGGAGCCGGGGCGAGCCCCCGCCGCGATGCCCGCGTCCCCCCCGGGCAGGGGGTTGGGGCGCCGGTGAGCCCCATGGGGCTGCCCCCTCCGCGGGCATCATGCGGACGATGAGCCCCCTGTGCCTGCTGCTCTGGGACCTCCTCGATGTGGCGCTGGGTGAGTGTCCTCCCCCCGGTGACAGGGACACCCCCTTAGGCCGCTGAAGTAAAGGAGTGCTCAACTGCACCCCGATTAATGTGAGGGGCCTGCAACCCACTGAGGGTCGGGGGGTGATGGGGGACTATAGAGGGTGCAGGGTGGGAGCAGACACCCCGTTTGGAGCAGGTAATAGCGCACCCGTTAATGGGGCACTGGGTTTGGAGCCGGTGGTGGGGCACTTGTTAATGGGGTGCCCCTTTTGGACCCGTTAATAGGGCACCCCCCTAAGGGTGCTGGTGTTGGACCTGTTAATGAGGCAGTGGTTAATAGAGAGCCCCTTAATAGGGCACTTGCTTTGGGAAGGGGTGCTGGGGGACAGCGTGAGGAGATAGGGGGTGCTCATCCCTCATACCTTGAGCCAGCACCAATGGTGGGGGGGCACCGGTATCTTTCTTCCCTGCTTTTCCGTACCGAGGCTCTGAGTCCCAGCTGTCCTACTGATCACTCCATACAGGAAGGGTTCTGTGTCCTGGGGACCCCCATGAGATACAGCTTTACTGGGGGGGGGGCGATGATTGCAGCACCCAGGGGCACCCCAAACCCCATAGGGGCAATGGAGGGATGCCCAGCAGGGAGAAGCAATCCCCAAATTCCCACTGTCCCGGGGGTTTGCAGCTGGCTGAGCATCTAAATGAACCTCTTGTGGCCCCAGTTTGCCCCACAAAGGTTTTAATAAGAGACCCCCCACCTCCCCATCCCTGAAACCGGAGCTCCCAGGAGGCAGAAATTAACAGGGCAGGAAACTTTCCCTTCCTCGCATCCTGCAGGCTGTGGTGTGGCAGCAATTGAATTTCTTGTGCATTGAAGGCAATTTCCCTGCTCTTTCCACTTATTCCCTGTGTGCCCCCCCCAATATCACTTGATGTTTGGTCTCAGGTGGCTGCCCTGTAATGAGCACAGCGAGCTCAGGAGGCTGAGAGGCTTACGGGTGATGGAGGGATGAGCGGGACCTGCTCGGTATCCCCTCTGTTTTGGGTTAATAATGTACTTTTTCCTCTCTGGAAAGCCACCGTCAGCTGCTGCAGGGCACAGGGAGGGGGAGCAGCGGCCGCGCTCTGCAGGGCTGAGCAGGGAGAGGGTCACACAATGGGTCCAATTCTTCCCCAGCATCTCGAGCAGCTCCAAAACCATCCCTCAGGGACCATGGACCATTGAGTTAGCCAGATCCCGACTTAGATTTGGCTGAATCAGGGGTGGGAAGGCATCCTGCATCCCTCTTTGATGGGTTTTATGTGCTGCCAGGCTGCGGCTGATGCTCTTTTTCCTCTCCTATGCATCCCGAGCATCCCACTGGCACTGTGCTGCCGAGCACACGGTCCCTAATAAAACCTGTGTAGCTTGGGGTGGGGGGAACAGCAAATCCAGTGCTGCCTCCCTCCTGGATCCCCGCTCCACCTCCACCATGGTTTTGTTATGGGCACAGGTAGATGACTGTCATGGAGCAACGCGTCTGCCCAGCTTTTCCCCATCCATCACCAGTGCATGGATCATTTTTCCTCATTTTCTCCTCTTTTTATCACTGTAAACTAGGTGATTGCTCTTCTGCTGCTGGTTTGTGACAGCGGGCATGGCTAAATCTGTGCATGCAATGTGTGTATTGGGGGGAAATAAGAGGTAAAAGTTGGTTTGTGCTGGATCTAGAGGAAACCGGTGGCACTGGGGGGGTCGTGGGTCATGAAGTGATGTGGGAGGAAGATCTCATGGGCAGCACTTGGGTTTGGACACCCATGAGCCAGGTTTTTTGCTCTCCAAATCATGCTGGAACTTTGCTGCTTTCCCGTATCGTGAGGATCAGCTGCGTTAAGTGTCTCCTAGTGCTGGGCAGAGAAATGCTGCCCCGTAAAAGAGCCAATTTGTGCTCTGCTTTTTCAGTGAACAGGTAAAAAGCCCCTGTTAGAGCCTGATTTCGGGCTGGGTGCTCCCATCCCGACCCCCCTTTGCTCGGGGCAGCAGGAGGCTGCGGAAGCCGAGCGCTGCTCCTGATATTCAGTGGGCAGATGGCTTTTCTGTGGCTGACAGCATCCTTGGCTGGAGCTGCAGTGTTGTAGCAGTGAGGGAGGATGTGCCCACGGAGGTCCTTCCATTCCTTATCCCAGCACTTCCTTTGCAAGGGATGTAGCAGGATCTGGCTGGGAAGATGCAGCCAAAAGATGTGCTTATCCCTGCAAGAGCATTTGCCCTCAGCATCATCTCTATGTCTCCAAAAGCATTTTTAGGGGGGAATCTTGCCTGGTTTTATTGCCACCTTTTATATATTGCTTGTTGGGAAGCTGCCCCGATGCTGCTGCATCCCAAAGTCCTGCTTATGGCACAGGGGAAAGCATTACAAGTGCTTCCCATCCTGTAAAGCATCTGCACCTTCATGTGGGAGCCTTTTGGGGCTTTCCCTCCATCACTTCATAATGAAAAACCCTTTTCTTTACCCGAAGGAAGATACTTGCTTCCTCAGTGTGCGGTAGGTCGGCTGGATCTTTACAGATGTGTTATACATCCCTCCTGGGAGCATCACCCCTTGTAATACAGCTTTTTGCTTTTCCTTATAACAAGCTCAGTCTCTTCCCTTGGCCAGAAAACGTTGCCTAAGGCAGGGCTAAGTGGGTTAAGGAGCCATCAAGATGAGAAAATCAGGGCATGTGGAGGAGGCAAGCGGCTGGACCATGGATAATGATGGAGCTGTAGCCCCAGGGCCCCCCCTTCCCTGGTTTTGGAAAGCTGGGAAGCCCCATCTGCAAGCAGAGCAATGGTTTCTTGGCATGGCTGAAATCAGGGCTGGCTGACGAGCCGGCGCTCAGCTTGTCACCTGAAATATGCTTCCCATAAAGTGTTCATCGGGGTTTGTTTTACAGCCGTGTAAAATCAGAGCCGTGTTCTGCAAGCGTGGAAGGGAGGGCTAAATATGGTGTGTTTTGATCTCAATGAGATATTCCTGTACTCTTCCTCTGAGTGCTTTGCTTTAGCTTCTGTATTCCCCCCTTCCCGGCACCTCCTACGATGGGAAAATTCAAGTGTAGCTCCTTGTTTGAAGCTGCTTTGGTGGTTGCTGGGCTTTGCCCCAAAAGGGCGGCTTTGCAGGGATGTGCCCATGTGGATATCCCTGTGCTGCTTCTCCAAGCCAGCTCCTTCTCCAAAAACCAGCTTGGAAAAATCCCTTTGCAGTCATTGCTTTTATCAGCAAGCTGGATTTTTACCCCCTCTTCATTCCCAGAAAACCCGCAAGGCTTTCCCTTACAGGGATTTTCCCAGCTTACATGCAAGGCTTCTCCTTGCAAGCCTGGAAAAGCTCATTTTCCTCCTTTCCATAGGAAAATAACAGTGTGTGGCTTCTACCAGGGTGATGGGAGCCACTTGCTTGTGTCTCTGTTGAGCTCCGCTGAAGAGAAGAGGGGTTTGGAGGGGATTTGTGTGTTTGGAGGCTGTGAGGGGAAAGGAGGAGCATCCTTTGTGCCACATGGAAGCAAACCGTGCTTTAATTCACCTGCAGATGCACGGCACTGACCTGAAAACCCATCCCACGCTCCATCCATCCTTCTCTACTCGTGCTTTTCCCTGACAAATCTTACATTCAGTTAAGGTTCAACCTCTTTTTAATTCTTTCCTACTATTTCCATGAGTTCTGCATTTCAGTGAAGGATCTTTGCTTCACCTTGTAATATGCATCACTGGGGGCTTGTTAATAAGCATCACTGGGAGATACTCCAGGCTTCATTTCTCCATGGAAACCCTCACACATGAGTTCATGGCAGGTCCTTGGCCACCCCTGAGCATTCCTGAAGCTCCTTCATGTGTCAGAACTCAGATTTGGGGTATTTACCCCCCCAAGTTCACTTGCTGCAACAAGTATTTGACATTATTGGCAACCCCCCCCCAAAAAAAACCAAACCCAAAACACCAACCTAGGGATACTGTGGGGTTTGGGATGTTGGTCCTAAAATAAGGAAGAATTAGTTGGTTTTAGGAGCCTTAAGCTAAACAGCTTCTGCTATATGCAGTGTGCTAAATGCTCTATGCAATGTGCTATATGCTAAACGCAACGTTCTAAATGCAGTGTGATACTTGCTAAATGCAAGGTGCTACATGCAATATGCTAAATAGATCACAGCCCTCCTATATGCCCTGGAGCTTCTCTGATGCCTCCAAGCACTCCCAGGCAAGGTCCAGCCTTGGCATTGGATCCAGGCTTGAGCAATGTGGAAATTCATCTCTGCTCCTGCATGGGTGGGTTTTATGGAGCATACAGATATGATGCTAACCAAGTTCCCACCAGCCTCCTAGTCCCATGGAGGTGTCTTGGGGCTTCACATTCTCCATCTGCTTTCTCTTTTCTGGTTGTCATTGTAGAAATGATCTTTTCTTTCTGAAAACCCTGGACTGGGACTGTTTGATCTGCTATTGCTTTGCTCTTTTCCCCAAGTGCTTTAAGATCTGCCAAGGAAAAGCTCTCCACTGTGTTGGGATAAGAGCAGGTGTTATTGAATCCAGATGCACTAATGGCTTCAGAATTAGGCTGAGACAGGGGCAAGGATCATGCTAAGGCTCCTGCAGCATTTGTTGAGGGAAACGCCTTCCAGTGAGGTGATGATGGAGCCAATGTGTCACCTTGGCAAGGACAGAGATGGCCGGGACCTGTGTACAGGGTGGACAAAGCATCACCCCTTTGGGACCCAATGGTGATGAGATTTCCTTAGTGCTTTGGCTCTTCTCCCCTGTCTTCTAAGAGAAAACCTTGATTTGAGTGGCTCTTCGCTCAGACATCAGCAGAGAGGCAGGGAAGGAGCCCCCAGATCCCTATTTGTCGGAGGCAGGAGGTGCAGCTCTCGCCTTGCAAACTTCTCTGCTCATAAATCCTGCTGCAAAGAGCCGAGCGGGGAGGATGCAGCTGATGTGGCTGGTTTTGTTCCCTTGCCAAACTGCTCTCTTTGCCCTTTTGTTTGCTTTCTGCCGAGGCACTTGGAGTACTGATGGGCTTGTTTATAACTAATGACTGGTGCTCACATTATCTCTCCGCTGCATTATCTCCTTCCCACTTTTCCCCTCTCCTTCCTAAAATAAACCGTCAATCACAGACTTGTTTTCAACGCTTTGGGGACTGGATTTACCGTAAGTGCCAAGGGCAGGCGGGCTCGTAGCAAAGTGCAGGGACAATAATCCACCACTGTGGTTGCCTCTATGGAGTCTGCCTGTCAAATTAGGTTTTTAGGGTCTGCAAAGCCATTGGGGATGAGAGAAGGTGCGTGCGCTGCTGTTTCCACTCTCAGCTGGCTGAGAAATGGGGTTCAGACACTCTAAACACTGTGTCAGAGCCCTCCTGATGTGTTTGTCTGGTGGGGGGACCTCAAGACCTTTTGAGATGACTCCTTGCTGTGTCCCTGTGATCTTACATGGTTATCAATTGGGGTACGTGTGTGTTTGCAACAGAAGCCAGCATTGGAGCTGGTTCTTTGAAATGCAATTAGTGCTTGTATTAGCTAGAAGCAAAACTATCATTAACAGGGTCTTGCCAGCCCCAGCAAGGGAGGTTTGAAGCAGGGAAGGAGGTTTTTCCAGCACTGGGTTGAATCCACAGCAACGCCGTGCCTGGGGCCTCCAGAGAGGTTTGGGGAACATCAGGAAAACCCACATTGCCCAGCAGAGGGATGCTGCAACCCAATGGGAAGGGGCTGTGGGGGTGGAAATGTGGCATTGCCAAGCCCTTCCCAGCTTCCAGACCACACATTTTGTCCCTTCTGGTGCTGGAAGCACATCCCCGTCTGCAAAATCCTTCTTGGCTGGAAGAGTCGATGTCTCAGATGCACTGCAAAATGGAGCAGGGGAGGCAGGGATTTAGCTCATCTCCTGCCCAAACCTCTGTCTAATTTCCCATTTATATAATGCCTTCAACAATATACTTCGGAGGGGAGGGTGAAGGGGATTAGCAGTGGTTATTTCAGCCCTGCTCTTCCTTCCTGGGCTTGTAGATAAATCCTGATGCTGCATCCTATCTGGCCAGGACAGGGAAAACGAGAGCTGGAGAACTCTCCGTTGGGCCGCAACTGCTTTGCATGTGTATTTGTACCTATTTGTTTCTTTGCCAAGGGATCTGCAGCGGTGGGGATGGGGTGGAGTGATGCAGTAATGCTCAGTGATGGGGTTTTATTCTCCCCAGGGGGGCAAAATGATGGGTGGGATGCAGGGTGGCAGGGGGGACATGGTGGGTGGCACTTGAGTTCACCTCTAGGTGGACTGTCACCCATGGAAATGCTTTTGGGAGGGATGGACTTCATGGATAACCCTGGGTTTGCTGGTAGCAGCATTGCTTTTGATGGCGCTTGTGCTGGGGAGCTTGTACCCTGGGTTTTGCTCTTGTTGCTGATCATACTTGAAAAGAAGAAGATGAAAGGGGCAATTTTGGTTGGTGGTTGTCATCGTCATGGGTGCCAAGTGGTGGGTTTGGGAACAGCTGGCTTCTTGCTGGGGGGCTGAGATGGATCATAACAGCAGGAGCACCTTCTTCATCATGGGTGAGCCACTGGCTGTGTCTTTCTTTCTACAGAGTACTCTGGAAGGGGATTTTGGTGGCCAAGTGGCTTAGGTTTCCATCCCAGCTCAACAACTCTAAAGAGTGAGTTTCAGAGCTTGGCTCTAAGTCATGCTCAGGAAGATTTCCATCCGGAAATCAGGCAGTCCTCTATATACTGTGATCTGAGATACCTTTTCTGCTCCATCAAGCATCTTTCTTGTAGTCTTAAGCCCAGGAAAGCCCTTTTCCCTGCAGATTTAGCTTCTGCACAAGCTGTCAGAAGGGGGGAGCCACATGCACAAGCTTTGCCATCCCACTCCCATGCCCTGCTTTCAGCACTGAGAGCATCCCAAGAGCTTGTGGTTGAATCTAGCTGGTTTCCTTGCTTTTTCTCCTACAGATATACCTGCCAAGTTGTATTGCAGAAGGACGTGGTGACTCAGAGCAGGGTGGGAGGATTTGGGAAAGTTTGCCTTGCCCAGCACCCCAAAATACATACAGCCAGCTGCTGGGGAGCTGAGGTTTTTCCATGGAGGATGAATAACGGACTAGGTCTGCTGATGGAGAAGCATCTTGTAGCGAATAGATACTGCTCCAGAAAGGGTGCAAAAGATGTACCACCACCAGGAAGAAGGTTGTGTGATAATGCTTCTGGTTTGGCTTCCAGGCAGACCATCATTCATGCAGGAAAAACCCTCTCTGCTCACACCATCCTCCCCTTGCAACTTGGTAATGAGATGTTTTCCGTAAGTGCTGAGGTGCCTCTTTCTCATCTCAATTTGTGTCTTCTTGCATTATTATGCTATTAGAGGAGGGAAGCCCTTTGCAAGCAGTTGATGTGTGCAAACTGGCTGGAGATAGTTGGGTTTCCTCCTGACGGGGAGTGAATTTACACTGCTGTAATTATAGCAGCGGTGTGGGAGTGGAGTGATGCTCAAGGAAGCACAGGCGAGCCCCGATTCCAAATTAAACCCTTCTGCTCCTAGAAATGTGTTTTTTAGTTCTGTTGTCGGTTGGTTTTGGAGCAGGAAAACCGTATCTGGGCGACTTCCCAGAGGGAAATGATTTGGAGGGGGCAGAATTTGGGCACTTGGATGTTAAAGGATGCTTGCGCCTCTGTGTTTGTTTGCATGGACCCCCCTCCTCTGCCTCCTGATCTGCTAAAAGCTCCCTGCCGCGAGAAAACAAGCCAACTCTTTAAAATGGAAAGGGTTTATTTAAACAATGTTATCTCTCTGGTGAAGGGAGAGAGCATATTGAATGGTTATATTTAGTGCCGGGTGTAGGACAAAGCAGATGCAGAGAGATTTTTAACGCGGGAATGTTAATCACGCCACACCACCTCGGAGATGTATGTCTGCGTATGTATATTTATATATGCAACACACACTTGCTCAGGCACACATGTACTACTCACTGAGGGTGAGGATGGGAGTTGAACAGCCCTTTCTGATTTGCTTTTTGACCTTTTTCCACCCTGGAAAGCCCATCCTGGCAGGGCAAAGAGATGCAGCTCTGGGAGCTGGGGACCCTTTGAAGGGATGTGGCTTGGTCTATGGGGATATGCACAGCCCGTTGTCCTTCTGCCCCTCAAAATGGGATGGGGATGGGAAAGAGAGCACTTAAAGGCTTGCAAATGGGCTGTTTAACAACCCAGCAGTGCTCTCCCCACAGCAAGCTGTGAGGAAAGCCTACTGCATTAGCCAGCCTCTATTACCCACCCTCACGGGAGCACTGAATTAAAGGAAATATTTTATGATCCCATGCTTCATTATGTTTTATTAAAAGCAGAGCATCGGCCTCCCCTGCCACATTCATCAGATCAGAGGCTCTGTTGGGCTCTTTTTTTCCTCCCTCCTAAGCTCTTGCTGCTGTCACTGTTGTTCCCAAAGCATCTGACTGCTTGGGTTGGTTGTAGGGCTGGTCCAGGGTCTTCTGGCACTGGATGATAATAAACAGTAGGGTGAAAAATGTGGCTGTTTGGTTTACCTAAGGATGCTCCATATCTAAAAGGGCTCAGGGATGTGAAGTCATGCTGTGGGAACAGGGATGGATGCAGGAAAGTGGAGTCACAGGGAGGTATCGCCCCATGGAGCTGTTTGAATCAAGGATGGAGCTGAGCACATCCCCATGAAAAGATGCTCAGGAAAGCCTCCCCCCATTTTTCCTCTTTGCTTCATCTCAGGGTGATCAAGCCTGGCTTGGGAAGGCACCATTTTTGGGGTAAAGACCCCCCAAAAAGCCAACAACCTCTTTGCAGTGGGAGAGCAGTGAGCAGGGTTTGGAATTTGCTATCTAACCATATATAAAAATTATATATATATATAACCTTTGAGATCAGCAACAAAAAGACAGACAAATATTGATATCTGGGCAGATCTGGAAGCAATTGGGAGACAGAAAGGTATTAATTAGCAGTGATTTCTCAATGGTGCAGAGATGGATAGGGATTAAGGTAAGAGCCATGTGCATCCTCTCTGCGAGAGCGGAGGGGTAGCGGTAAATCAGCGTTATGAATCAGGGCTGTAAGAGGGAGATATTCTTTAATCTTATTAGCAGCACAGCATTACTGGGACACCAAAGGGATTATTAATCACGGAGTGTAAATCAGGGCAAAGAGGGTAGCTTCAAATTAGCAATCCCACTCTGGACAGTGAGAGGGTGGCAGGGATGGAGGAGAAAGGGCAGCAGCTGCAGGCTGAGTCAGGTACCAAGGGAAAAAAGCCCATGCCAGAGGATGAGGATGAGGTTGGGATGCGGCTGCCCCTCGCCTCGTCCAAATTGGTGCCCAGTGCCAAAGCCCAGACCTGGAAAATCCCTGTAAATTGTGTCTGTTATAGGGTATGCAGGTGTCTGTCCTATCAACCCAGCTGTGTGTCTGTCCCTCCATCCTGTCCCTTCATTCCTCCATCCTGCCCTCCACCCATCCCTCTGTTGCTCCACCCATCCCTCTCTTCCTTCCTCTGTCCTCTTTCTCCATCCCTCCCTTTCTTCATCCATCCATCCATCCGTCCCTCCCTCTGTCACTCCCTTCATCTCTCCCTCCCTTTGTCCTCCATCCACCCCATCTTAATCCCTCCCTCTATTCCTCCCTCTCTTCATCCCTCTCTCCATCCTTCTTTCATTCCTCCAAGTCCTTCTCTGGCCCTCTCTTCTCTCCATCCTTTCCTTCATCCCTCCATTCCTCCCTTAATCCCTCCCTGTATTTCTCCATACGTCCCTTTCTCCATCCCTCCCTCTGTTGCTCCTTCCATCTCTCTCCCTCCGTACTTCTATCTGTCCATCCCTCCCTTAATCTCTCTATTTTTCCATCCCTCCCGTTTTCCATCCCTCCTTCTGTCACTCCTTACATTCCCTGCCCCGTGTACAACCAGCAGAAGACACCGGTTGCTTCTGATCGCTCCTGCTAGGAACACAGTGGGTTTTGCAGCACTGGAGCAAAGGAGCAGTGTGGCTTTGCTGCTTTTTAGCACTCAGCTAAGGACAGTGCCAGTCTGGCTGCCCCAGGCCCACCCCCCCCCAGGTCTTCTGGGGTAAAACCCTGTGTTTCCCACTTTAAATTGCAAAAGAAGAACAGATTTTGTAGCAGTTGGGACTTCTGCCTGGTGCCTGGCTTTATATTCCCCCTTCCTCTGCCTGAGGTTGTGCCTTCGGAGAAGTTATGCAGGAGAATGTTAATACTAATACTAATCCTTTTCCAGTTACACAGAGTCGATGGTGTAGAAGAGCTGGCTCAAAGCAGGCACCCAGGGAGGGAGGGGAAGGATCAATGGCTGCCTCATTTGTCACCCATCAGAAATATGGGATAATTGAATTTCCTGCAACTAGAGAAATAAATAAGAGAATTCATCATCTGGGTTGTGGTCAACTACTTCTCCTGAGCTGCCCTGACCACCTTGGCACAGCCAAACCCTGCTGGCACCTTGCTGAGACTCTTAACTTAAAGAGAAACCTGATGGTGGCATCTAAACCTAAATCCTCCTACTTGCTCTTTGGTGAAATTAGTTTTCCCTCTTCTGCCCATTCTGAGCTGGTGAATCTGCAGCAAAAGCTGGAAGAGAGAAGATTTGGGGAGGATTGTGGTGTTTCAGGTGGGAAAATTCAGAACTATGCTTATTTGTTGGAGTAGTATCCCTAATAACCCCTTGCTATTACTGCAGGATGGGATTTTGCATCTCAGATGGGTTTGGAAAAGAGCTCGCTTTCCTTTCTGCAAGTGGGGAAACTGGGGCACAGAGGAGGCCTTGCTCCAAAAGCATCCTTTGAGCAGCTTCCTGCTGCTTCCAGCTTTGCTAATTACCCCTGTCTGGGATTATACTCCAGATTAACTCCACAAACCGTGGTCTCATACAGTGAGCTGCTGTGGTTGTAATCCTCACCCTGATGGAGGGCAACGCAGCGACAAAACCATTGGCTGCTGCTTGCAAAACCATTCCCAGTTCCCCCAAGAAGTGGATCCGGCTCTGCCAGGGGCTTGGCATCCTTTATCCCAGGTTTTATCATCTGTATCTAATCCATCCTCTCCAGTGTGGGCCTCTTAACAAACCAGGCTGCATACACATAACTGCCTTTTCACTCCTGAATTGCATCTCAAGGATGAGTTTTGCTCACCGGTGCTTTCAGTTCTGGCTGGACAAAAGATCCTTGATCCCAGGTGAGGTTTTCCATAATCCCCCGTGCCTGGGGGAAGCATCCAGATGTTGCATCTTCCAACCCTGACCCTTCTATAATCTTCCCGATGCCAATATGGGGAGAGATGCCAGAAGGGATCCAGCTAATGGGGAATCTCTTCTGTGTCAGGATGGAAAGCTGAGCCTGCTGCTGGAAGCCTGGTGTGGGGTAGAAGCACATTTCCAGTCCTTTGCAGCAGAGGATTACGATGTGGTATCTCCTTCTCTTGCCACACTTAATTCTGGATTAAACCCTGCATCTGCGTGGGGAGGATTTTCCTGGGCAGCAAACGAAGCTGAGCAGATCCCACTGCCCTCACTGTGATGCTGCTTGCTTGAAAGTACTGGAAAAGCAAAGGGGTGCAAATTGATGAACCAGGTTGCAAGGAACCCGGACATCCCAGTCCTGAGCATTACTCCACATTGTACCCAGGCATTGGGGAGGCATCTATTGCGAGGTTTGTAGGGAGATTCTGCGTCATCCTGAAGGCATTGTATTGGACTTAGTGGCGGGTGATTGTTGCTGAGCAGAAGGGGGACTGTAAGAAAATTCCTTGCCTGGTGAGCTTGGGATTTGCTGGAAGACTCTGTGGGAATACTTGTAATTGCTGAGCTTGGAGGAGTGGTCCGGAGTGCAGCATGGGGGTGAGCTGGTAAATGGAGTGAAATAAGGAAGACTTGGGGGTTTTTAGCAGGTCCTGAGGTTAACTGGGATCTGCAATGAGGCATTGGTAGGCGAAGGAGAAAGCAAATATCTTCTGGGAGTTATTAGCAGAAGTGGCACACAGGGGGGAATTGCTCTGTTCTTGAAGCTGGGGGGTGGCAGCAGTTTTGGGTGGAAAAACTAAGGAAAATCCAGCTGCCATGGAGGAAATCTACAGGAGAGTGAGGAATCCTGTGGGAACTGGGTTTGCTTCATTAGGGAAGGGAAAACGGGGTGAAAAGGGAGGGATGTGTTCTTAGAGCTGGCGCAATGCAGCCTGCATGGATGGCATCTCCCACCCTTTGCTCCTTGTTTTGCCGAAATCTGTTGTCTTTAACTCATGGGTTGGAAGTAAAATTGAGGTGCAATTGGTTTAGAAGACTATGCCTTGAATAGCTGTGGGCTTTTCAAGCAGCACTGCAGGCAGCCAGCCACTATTTGCATACATGCAAATGAAGTGCACCATCTCCATTTAAAAAATGAGGCATCTGAGGCTCAGGTTGACCTGGACACAATTTGAGCTTTATTTTGGCACCAGCAGCTGCTCACACAGCTGAGGAGAGGCCAAGAGGTGCTGGCAAAGCCATTGAGTCAGTGATGCCATTGGGTTTTCAAGGGAACTTGCCTCTGCTGCACCCAGCTTCCATCCTCTCCTGGAACAAGACATCATTGAGGACCCGGAAAACCCCCAGAAATAGGCATCCAGGAGGGCCAAATCCTCAAATAACCTGGAAATGAGGATAAAGGAACAAGAGCAATGAGCACCATAATGATGACAAACATCCTCCCCTTCCAAAACCCAGACCCAACGACCCTTCACAGGTCGTGGCCACCCATTTTATCAGCTATAAACCACAGCTGGGTGCTTCAGTGCTGCACTAAAGCATTATATTTTAATGGCTATATCAGTAGGGTGAAGATGTGGTAGTAAAATAGACTCATTCCCCCCCACCTTAAGCATCATTAGGAGGTGGAGGTGTGTGTTGTAGGCTGTTGGGGATGCACTGAGCACGCCAGCAGAGTGGGGAGGAGATAGTATAAATAAAGTTTTACTGTGCTAGAGTAAATGCTGCTAAACATACTTCACGTCTGCATGGTGGTGGGAGATAAATAGTCCATCTATAATTTATGTACATGGCTTCCCAGCCTGTGCAGGGTTTGGGAGCAGCTAATAAAATGCAATATATCAAGAAGACTTCTCAATGCAGCAAGCGCAACCTTGATGATAATCTGCATGGGGTTACAAGACCCATCTTCTTCATGTTGGCTGCTTCTTTTGGCGTTGATTTATAGGGGTTTGGGTGGATGTTTTCCAAGTGGCTCTTGGTTTTGGTTGAGTCTCTGGACTTTCCTCATGGGTGTTTTCATGGTTGGGTGTCTGGTTTTTCTTCAGAGACTCTTCATCAGGGACTGTAGTGATAGGACAGGGGGTGATGGGGTCAAACTGAAACAGGGGAGATTCAAACAGGTTGGATATAAAGAATAAATTCTTTACTGTGAGGGTGCTGAGGCGCTGGCACAGGGTGCCCAGAGAAGCTGTGGCTGCCCCATCCCTGCAGTGCTC
>JAOEHX010011485.1:0-20308 GCA_025448015.1 Bolborhynchus lineola
CTGAGTCCCTGGCAGAGGGTGCCCAGAGAAGCTGTGGCTGCCCCATCCCTGGCAGTGTTTAAGGCCAGGTTGGACGGGGCTTGGAGCAACCTGGTATAGTGGAATGTGACCCTGCCTGTGGCAGGGAGTTGGAACTGGATGAGCTTTAAGAGCCCTTCAAACCCAAACCATTCTATGATCTCAACATTTTCCGTCAGTCTGAAGGTCTGTCTTTACTTTCTTATTGGACCTGAGCTCCCCCTTTAGGTCTTGTCTAAGGAGAATGATAGCAAGCCACCATAAGCATTTTATTATTCCTATGTCCTTTCACAGTACCTGATGCAAAAAGTTTGGACAAGAATCCTGTAAAAGACAGAACAGTTTAGCATATCTTGACAGTCAAGGCTATAGAAAAATTTGGTGGACTTGCCACTCCTTGAGGGGTGGAAGAGTCTGAAATGCAAATATGGATGTGCAAGAAACTTGCCAGGCTGGAACTAAATAACAGTGTTGTCAGCTTGTAGGATAGGAAGTATTTTATATGTAATGTAGTTACCAAATGGTTGATGCCTATGAACAATTACCCAGCCAAATGTGATTTATATCTAACATTGCTACATTGTCTAATGAATAATATGGGAACAGGAAGGAAAGAACACACAAAGTACACAATTCTTGCTAACTGTAATCCTTTCAGAACAGAAATTGTAAATCAACCTTCTTTCTGTTCTTTAGTAGGTCTGTAACTGTAACTGAAATACAGCTTTGAAACAAACAGATGGTCAGAACTCAGAACTGATAGTAAATTAATGTGGATTAACATAAATATAGAATAAATATTAATAGAAACAAACATCTAGGCATAAGATTACACACTATATAGCCTCAGGAGATGAAATATTTAAGTGGTTTAAATCTGGTTGGAATCACCCAGTTTTAATCCAAATTTAAATAATATTTTATCATCCACTGCTCAAAGGAGATGCGAGGATTAATATCTGATTTGATCTATAGATCACTATAAAATGCCAAGTTTTATGTATAGTTCTGGACTATGGATTTTTCATGGGTCCTTGCCTTCACTGGTTTTCATTCCCATATGTACAGCATATTTTACAGGTTTTGCTTTACCATTTTAAAGTATTTTTCATAGGTTGCATGTATCTACAACTACTAGAGATGCTCATATGGATATAACTTTTCCTCAAAAGAAGAGATTTGTCTTTTACTTCAGGTTAAAGCATGTATGCCATACATACTTAACCATTCTCTGCTGGCTGTGTTTCACCAGGTAACAAATTTGCACAGAACACACATCTCCACAGTACCAAGTTCTGAACTGAAGTTTCATCCTCCATAGAGGATGCATATAGAAAAAGTAATACACACACACACAGCATTCCTATGGATTTAGGTGCATCAGCCTCACTGAACGTTTCATGGAGAAACAACCTGCCCAACTAGATCTCATTTATTAAGACTCGTATTCCTGTACCTGCCAATTACAGCTCGTTTAGCTTTGACATGGGATGCAGAATCTTACAGAATGAGTGACTGGGTAAGACTAGAAGGGACCATCTAACCCCCCAGCTCAAGTGGAGCCACCTAAACCAGGCTGTTTAAGACCATGTGCAGATGGCATTTGAACATCTCCCAACACCTCTCTGGGCAAGCTGGGCCAGTGCTTGATCACTCTCACAGTAAAAAAATATTTTCTTACATTCACATGGAACTTCCTGTGTTTCAGTCTATGCCTATTACCCTGGGTCCTGTCTCTGGGCACTGTTGAAAAGAGCCTTTGTCCTCTGTGCACCCTCCCTTGAAGTATTTATCTACATTTATAAGATTCTTCCTGAGTTTTCTCCATGCTAAACCATCCTCGCTCTCTCAGCCTTTCTTGAGAGAAGAGATGCTCTAGTCCCTTCATCATCTTTGTGGCCCTTAGTTGGACTCTTCAGTACATTTCTCTTGTACTGATGAGCTCAGAGTCGGGTACAGTGTTCCAGATGCAACCTCACTGGTGCTAAGCAGAGGGGAAGGGTCACCCCTCCCAATACCTCATACTCTTCTGGGGAAGAATGTTCTAAAATAATAGCAAGAAGCAAGAATAATGGTTAAAATACAAACATGCAGTTCAAATGTGCAATTGTAAATTCAAAGGCATGAACTGTTTTCTCTTCTGACTCTAGATGAGAAGCTAGAAAAAACAGCTCCCAAGCTAAACTATGACTTGGTAGAGCCCTTGTAACTGGAGAGAGAATTTTAAGGGAATCTAAAAGGAAAGAGGCAAGCTCTCAGTAAATATGAGATGAGATGAAATTTTCTATTCTTTTGTTGAGAAATGCACCTTGCAAATGGAACTGAGTATTAGTTCAGATGAAATGTATTCTACTGGGGTAGAAGACAGACTTGCCACACGGCACATATAGTTCCAATCCCTTAAAAAGCTAGGAGCCTGGCTAAAATAAGAAAAGATTCATATCAAGCAACTGACTAGATAAACGAACATTGTAGACTGCTATCGAACAGTGTAACCATATGAGAATATAGACTGACTTTATAAAAACTGCATAATGAAACTCTTTTTCCATCTCCCATCACTTTCTATATGAAGTTGGTAGCAGCAAGACCTGATCCTTTCAAATGGCACTCCCTGTAGGACAGGAGAAACTTTCTGTGTTTCTAAATCCAGCAACACGAATATTCTCACCTTTTCCCCATAGTCCCCCTCCTTTCCCAGTCTTTTGCCTTTTTGTTCTTCTAAAGTGTTCTTGATGCTCAGCAAGGAGAACCTAAACAGATACTGAAAACAGCCAGCAGAGGAAGCTGGAAAGAGACAGACCCACATGAGCTGGTGGCAATACAGACTGGGAGGACCTAGGAAGCATATGAGGTCTTCTGTTTCCACAGCCTCTTGATTAATATTTCATACAGCACATAACACAACTGCATTGTTTGATGCCACTCCCTGCATATAAGTGACTTCAAACTTACACTTCAGAACAGTTTTATTTTTTCAGTGTTTTGTTTTTAAAATGGAACATGTGTTCAGACTAGCAGATATCCACATGGAAACCCAGAATGCTTTCAGAAGGTTTGGAAAGCCCTGTGAGAAAAAAATTGCTAAGTTTTAGCATTTTTTCCCCGTATTCAATTAATTTCCATTCTTAGGGGTTATATTCATAAACTTATTTCTCCTTTGGCACATTTATCCCATGGACAAACAGTATCTGGTTGTGACGTTTTATATGGTTTTGATTATAATAACTCTTTGCATTCCCGTGATGATTAACCCCCTGGAGTCTTCTCACTGACCTCAGCAATACTGGTGTTACTTTGCATTATCTTGTCTATCAAAGTAATACCATTTAGGAACCTAAATATAGCTTTAAGACCTTGGCTTCAGACACTCAGGCTTGAAAGCTATTAAAATGCAAACATACAATTTTTGCTCACATTTCATAATGCCTGGGAAATCTGTTCTGTTAACCAGTGGTTGGAGGATGTTTGTTTTGAGCACGTTTTGTTAACAGAGTAGGGGAAAATCCATTTACATTTACAAATCTACACAAAGAGTTTTATTTGTTTTATTACAGTCTCTCATTTTTTAAATTGACATTCAAAACACCCCTTAAACAAGAATTAGATGCCGATTCCCCACTCATTTCAATGTAGCTAAGGACACATTCAGAAACAGGCTGAATAAGAATGCCAATTGTAAATCACAAGTATAAAAAGCAATGGGGCTTGCACCTCCTCATAGTATCTCTAGTCAGATCTCCAGAGGTGTACCAGCTCTTACTCTGAATTACTTGTGCCCAGCGAAATACACATCATGTGAACTGTCTCATGATATCTTCTGGTAAATGTAATTTCAGAACAAGAGCCCCGAGATGCCATCACTGATGACATGAATGTTTCCAGTCCATTTCAGTGATAAATCAAACACATTAGCTTGAAGCAAAGAGTGGCTTATGAGCCTTTGCAGAGTTAGGAAATTTTAGTTCTGAGACAATTCAGAAACGACATCAGAAAGCATGCCTCATACCACTCAGCTAGATTTGCATGTCTTTCAAAGTGCTGAATTTCTTTATATGTAAAGGTGGTGAACGGGGCTTTGGAGGAATGATCATTACTAAACACTGCTTTAGGGAAAGATGCTTTTAGTGAATGGAGTTTGTCTAGCATAGGTAACTGGCTACTTGTCATACACTATGTAAACACTGTGAAAACAACCTAGGTATTTTGAAACTGTATCTGTGACAAACCTGAAAGCAGAATCAGAGAATAGTTCGGGTTGGAAGGAAACTCCAGAAGTTATCTAGTGAATCCTCACTGCAATGAGCAAGGTCATCTTCAACTAGATCAGGTTGCTCAGAGCCACAATGAGCCTGGACTTGAATGGTTGTTCATGTCTTCTCCTCCTACTACTACTATACATCATCATTTGTTTGAAGTTTCACAAGAAAAGTATAGATTTCTAATCCTTATCTATTGAATGCATTCAGGGATATGCACGTGTTGCTAGGTGTGCCAGCTCTACAGTCAAGATTTCTTACAATCAGAAAGAAATACTTGATTGATGCCTACCAACTCTAGTGCAACTATTTGAAAGAATGCACAACCATGAACTGCAGTCTTATCAGCTGAAAGTGTTTTTCATCCTGTTAATAAAGACTGAAACTGAGATATGGCTCATCTGGTGGAGATGGCTTTTCTGTGATTACACTGCTGTTTGCACCACAAAGGAAAGCGCTACTTGACAGATTAAATATATAGGCTGCCACTAGAAACTAATACAAAGTATATTATCATTTAATGTTTCTCTCTGGTATTGTTTTGAGGCTCCCACCAGGACTGCAAGGGTCTTTAAAATAATTTTCTGAAAAAGTATGTACACACTTGAGGAGAATACTTGCGCATTAAGCCTACAATTAAAATAAACAGAATACACAAAAGGAACCTGGAGATAGTAAAAGTTGTGCAACACCACAGAGCAGATCAGTTTAAAATTTAAAGAGCATCAAGATATTCAGAGTACTTGCTAAGTTCCAGTTTAGGAGAATGAACTTTCCAAAGTCTGAAACATCTATCTAGTGCTGCTTTAAGAGAAAACACATTTGATTGGCCCAGGGATTTAGATATACGAGTTCTATACCAGCTATTTGTTTTTCTGGAGGTGATTACAATATAAGACATCTGAAACAGCAGACAATATAGGAATTGGAAAAAAAAAAGAATATGGGGTGCCGACCCAGCACTACACATTAGTTACATTACCAGATATAGGAATTGGTTTTGGTTTTTTTACCAACACTATTTAAAATAGATGCTAAACTTCTCCTCAGACATGACCATGCTGAAGTCCCAATTAGGATTTTTATTGCTTTACAGGTACTAGCATGATTTCCATCCAAAACTATGACAAGCGCATACAGACTAGTACTTTTCTTGTTCTTTCCTTTCTTTGAAGAATTGGAGGAGATTGTGCATAGCCAGAAGCATACACATAGTCTGTTTTTCTTGCAGGTGGCACTAAATATTAGAACCTCTTAGGATATGAAGTTATGTCTATACCTTTGCAAAGTAACACAGTTTTACCTATGTACACCTGAGAAAGCTGACGTCCCTTAATCTATGAATAGACATAATAATGGTGAAATACTGTGGTCAAATATCACTGGTTAACACTCATGTTCCAACAACTGATTAGTGCTCTATATAATTCTTCACAGCTGCTATAGTCTAAACCGCAGCATAAAAGTTCAGGTGAGAAAGGAGTACATAGAAAATAAATGTCTTCAATCAATTTTTATGACTGAGTTAAAGGAAACTTTACAGAGTTGTGTGTTGTGTTTTGATTTCTGTAACAGAAGGAAAAAAATCTGTGGATGTTAAGGAGGAATGCCATACAAACATGAAAATTACGATGCAAATCACCACCAAATTGATGTTACATTATCAGTAAGTTCACAGCTCTCAAGAAAGCAAGCGATACTTGCACTGAACCAAATAAACAGACACATTTGTTGTGGGTGTTTTTTTTCTGGAAATGTGTGATAGTTACTCTATTGTCATCATATTTTTGGTGTTCTTCTGTATTACTGCCTTCCTCATCTCTGATTATAGAAGGTTGAGAGGGTTGCTCATGACTGAACACAGAATAACATTTAATCTATTTATTCCAAATTTGCATAAGATTTTATACTGCTGTTCTCCTGTGCAATGAATTTAAGGAGAAGAGGGTTGAAAAGCCTATTCAAGATGAAGTGCCCTTTTAGTTTCTTTATCACAGTAATGAATCTTTGCAAACTTAATGTGGTAAATCGGGAATAGAAGCAAGCAAATGTACTTTTTTCTTTTATCAAATGTATATCCATACACACTACACACATATCACATGCTGTGACACATATTTACTATGTGCATAGATGTGTGTGTGTGTGTGTGTGTGTGTGTGTGTGTGTGTGAAATAGCATTAATTAAGAATGAAATATTAAGTTCCTTAAAAGTAAAAAGTTAAGACAGTTCCTCAGTTATTGGCTAAATCATAATGTACATTTTGAGTATGACTTTCCAATGTTCTTGGTATCAGTTTGTATCTGTTCCTATGAAAGGCAATGATTTCCAAAAGCTGTCAGAAGCCACTTTATACTTTTTATATATAAAGTAGTATGCAGTAGTAATGTACAATATTGGTTGAGAGCTTTTTGCCTTTTTTTTTTCCCTTAAAATGTTAAAAAGCTTTACACCAGAACATACGATTAGAACAAGAAAAAACTCCAACTAAACGCCAACCTCTTCCAGCTCCTACCTCTCACAAAACCACTATTAATATTCATGGCTTGATTAAACCTTTGACTACCTCTTAGCATGAGTTTGACTTCAGTCAGGTTAGTTACTAACTGAAAACATGTCATTAATGGTGTCAGTTCTGAAGAACATTTGTTGGGTTGTTGGTGGTGGTTTTTTGTAAATATGAAAGGAAGCAAACTGAAGCTCTTCAGTTTTCAAGTTTGTGAGCCATTCTCACCATCAGCCTACATAAAATGAACAAATGTAGTATGTACAACAGGAAAACCTAGCCTTATGTAAGTCTAGTTGAACCTACTCAGTCTAACCATCATCTTCTCAAACAAGTATCCACCTTTTCGTAAAATCATACAATGGTTTGGGTTGGAAGAGACCTTATGTTCACCCAGTTCCAACCCCCTGCCACAGGCAGGGGCACCTTGCACTGGAGCAGGTTGCTCCAAGGGCCCCATCCAACCCGGCCTTGAACACTGCCAGGGATGGAGCAGCCACAGCTTCTCTGGGCACCCTGTGCCAGGGCCTCAGCACCCTCACAGGGGAGAACTTCTGCCTAATGGCGAACCTAAATCACCCCCATGTCAGTTCAAGCCATTCCCCCTTGTCTGATCCCTACAGGCCCTTGTCAGAAGCCCCTCTCCTGTTTCTTGTCAGCCCCTTTAGGCACTGGAAGCTGCTCTAAGGTCTCCTTGGAGCCTTCTCTTCTCCAGGCTGAACAAGCCCATCTCCCTCAGTCTCTTTCAGAAGTGTTCTAGTTGTCCAGGATCTGGGTGTTGAGTTACAGCCACAGCCATCTGAGCCCTACATTGCAGATATCACTTCATTTTAGTGATTCTGACTGTTGATTGTGATTAGCACCCCTGGCTAAGGCACTCCAAATTTACAAAAGTAAACAGTACAATAAAATGAGTCACCAAAATAAGTGCAATGAAAGAAGTAAGAAAGGAAAGAAAAAGAGTACAAACAAGGCTTATGAAAAGACAGGTGAAACAGAAATAATAAGAGAAGAGACGACTGGGTTAACGAGTTGCTGAGATTAAATGAGCTTTTGGAAGAGACTTGAAAGAGCACATTGATGTAAGAGAATGAACTGAAAATGGGAGCTTATTCTACAACACACAGGCAAGAAAAGAAAGAGTGTGTGAAGTCAGTAAGGATGAGAGAATTAAAACTGCCTTTATGTTCTAGCTTTTTGCATCTCAACACACAACTCTCAGCAACCAAAGGTTAATAACAAGCAACTTGTCATAATTGCATAGCTCTCCTCCCTACACAGCAGCATCAAGGCAAAACATTTGCACTTGCCAGCTATGACATGCCCTGATAATTCCAAAGTAGTACTGAGAAAGCTAGAAATAGATTAATAGAGAGCATAGCAAAGGGAAGGAACAATAAAAAAGCATACCACAGACTATAACCAAAACCTGCCCAGAAAGAGTGACAAAAAAGGAAAGGTCCACTGCTGTTACATGAAATCTGACAGCATGCTTAAAGGGCTGTTAATATGTGTGGAACAGTGGCTAAAAACATTGAATTTCCTTAGAGACTTAATGTACATAACTGCAAGTTCCCCAGAACTCTATCAGCCTGCTTTTCTGACCACATCTGCCATTGTGGTCATTGTGGCAGAGCAAGGTAAGGGTAATTCCAGTGTCCCACGCATCATCAACAGAATTACCACACATTTTTTGATTACACAATAATTATTAATGAAAGTAATATCTGAAATATAAAGAACCCAACTTGATGCTTCTGGTACAGCTCTGATCTTGTTATGAGTACCAATACTACACACATACAGAATCATAGAATGTTTTGGGTTGAAAGAGAACTTAAATTCATCCAGTTCCATCCCCCTGCCACGGGCAGGGAACCCATCCACTACAGCAGGTTGCTCCAAGACCTATTGAACCCGGCCTTGAACACTGCCAGGGATGGGGCAGACGCAGCTTCTCTGGGTACCCTGTGCCAGGGCCTCAGCACCCTCTCAGGGAAGATTTTCTTCCTTATATCTAACCTAAATCTCCTCTGTTTAAGTTTAAACCCATTACCCCTTGTCCTATCACTACAGCCCCTGATGGCATCCCTGTAGGCCTCCAGCAGATACTGGAAAGCTGTTATCAAGTCTCCAGGCAAGCTACATAGATTTTATAAAAAATCAATAATGGAGCAAAAATGTCATTATGAGGATTTTTTTGTTTTCAGTGTTCCTCTTCTCATCAGTTTTACACTTGAAATCTGAGGTGAATAAAAATCAAGTAAACATAGTAAGCAAGGACAACTGAACCAAAAAAGACCCAGTGTGTAAAAAAATACCATGCAGCAAACTCTGCCAAACACAAGATGTATATGATGCAGATCATGCAGCTTATGCATAGGAAGAAAAATAACCTAAGCATCACTGTGTTTCAGCTCTCTTTTCCAAGATAAATGCAGCCCAAACGTTTCTGGGTAGAACTGCAAGACAAAATTCTGCAGATAAATTGTGCAAAAAAGGAATAAAATTAGAAGTGTAACAGTGTGTCCTGTTAGAAAGATATATTGCTTCTAAAATTTAAATACATGAAGTTTTGTAAGTCCAAATAACTGTATGTAGTATTTCAGTTTCCCCAGGCAAGAGCATTTGTATTTTCCTGCCTGATATTAAACTCTGATTTTCTTGATGTAGTGGTGAATTCTCTGGATTGTTGCCTTGCAAATATTTAAAAAAGAACAGAAGAGAATATGCAGGTCTTTCTAGACCAGAAATGTTATTTCCTAAGCCACATTAAAACATCGATAGGGGCACAATAGACCAAGAAGCAAATCCGGACAGTGCAACAAAGCAACTGATGATTTTTTTCCTTCTCTCTTCTTAAAGCAAAGATGCTATAAACAATCAAATATTGCAGGAATTCCCCAGACTGGTCCTGCATGGAAAAAGGGAAGAAACCATGCAGCATAAGACATTCTTAACCAACCCCTTTTCATAATATCTTTGTGCCCTTTTGTGCTCCACCAGAAGAGGTCTTTAATTTCAGACATTTTCTCTCAGGGTCTAACAAACACAACAGTGTCAAGAACTCCCTGCCTGTGAAGCTGGAGGACAAGCATCAGGTATCCTCCTCATCATCCCTTAAGGAACTATTCAGCTATTTCTATAAGATTGCATACCCTGCCCATTGCTAAGGTCAAGAGGTAGATTTTTTTGAACAGAAGCAAGAATTTTCTGTCCCTTAGCATCAAAAATCACGCAATAAAGTTCTTACTCCACTCGTGTCATGCATAAAACTCCCACTGGCTCAGAGACAGAATTTCACTCCTTGTCCCATTTGTAAAAGGGCACAGAATCAACCACTGAAAACTCTAATCCTCCCATAAGAAAGTATAGGTTCTAATGTAAACAGCATAGACAAGCAGGTAAAAAGTTGTATTGATCCTACACAGGTTCAATTTTAATGCAGTTTCATCTAGAGCCAAGGAAACTCACACTGCACATTTTTCATAAGAACTACAATATTTCATCTTGAAATTTTCCTCTAGAATATTGCAGACCATGTTAATTAATTTTAGAGAATGAAAAACGCCCTTTTTTATGTGAATGTGTGATTCTGTGCACCGATGTCACAGTATCAGCATGGGAAGAGAGAAAAATAGTGGTACTGTATTGTATAGATTAATTTCAAAATTCTGTAGGAAGTGTGTCTTCTTATTTATTTATTTATAAGTACAAAATAATCTACTGATTTTATTCTTCTTTCATTTAGTGATGTTTTCATTCCACATATGCCTTACATGATTTTTCATGAAACAGCAATGGCAAGATTGTGGTTTTCAGACATAAACATTATCTAAATTGTCTCTTCTCAAATGAAAGATACATAACAGAATACAAACTGCACAGTTCGATAACTGGGTAAGAATATGTGGTTTGGTGATATGCTTTCTGATTTGTGGTGGGAACCTTCCACTAGATCAGATTGCTCCAGGCCCCATCCAACCTGGCCTTGAACACTACCAGGGATGGGGCAGCCACAGCTTCTCTGGGCACCCTGTGCCAGGGTCACAACACCCTCACAAGGAAGAACATTCTTCCTAATGTCTCATCTAAATCTCCCCCATGTCAGGTTAAAGCCATTCCCCCTTATCCTGTCACTACAGGCCCTTGTCAGAAGCCCCTCTCCAGATTTCTTGTCAGCCCCTTTAGGCACTGGAGCTGCTCTAAGCTCTCCCTAGAGCCTTCCCTTCTCCAGGCTGAACAAGCGCAGCTCTCTCAGCCTGCCTCCAGAACAGAGCTGCTCCAGGACTCAAAGCATCTCTGTGGTGTTCTCTGGACTCTCAATATGCTCCTCTCACTCGAGCCCAGAGGAGCTCTCTGTTTGCATGGTCTCTCCCTGATGCTTAAAGAGAGCTCTTCTGCTTCTCAACCTACATTCTCTAAAACATGCTTGAGAAAATATGTTATACTCCACCTAAAAACCATTACATCATTAATTTGAAAAAGTGCCCTGCTCTGCTTGTGATGTAACATCAGGATATAAAGCACCGGTGCGTATGTACAGCACTGTACTTAACTTGAATTTATATCAGTACAAGCAACTTCAGACAGTAAAATAAGGCCTTGAAATTTAGAAAGTAATCTCTGTGGTTCCAGGCTAGAATCACTTGAGGCTAGATAACAAAAGGAAAAGCCCTTCAGACCAACCAGTGACAGAGGTCGGACAGGTGCCCTGCCATCACCCCTTGCACCAGGGAGACTTGGGGTGATGGGTGAAGCCTAATGCAGGAAAGGCTTAGGACACAGGAACCCACTAAATAAAGAATACTTCACTGTTTAAGAGAACAGGATTTAAGAGCACTTCATTTTGCAGAGGCAGCTGTAACTGGCCTTGGGCTTTGGTCCAAGATATCCATTTTGTACCAAATACACCATGAATGAGCAGTGTTTAAGGAGTCTGTAGTTTCTTAAGGTAGCATTTTGCCAAGATGAAATGGAATAAATAGGTTTTCCAGTCCAGTTTGTGAAGGAACCTCAGTAATCCACTTTATCAGTCTTCCCAAACACATATATAGAAGTAGAGGACTAAGGTTGACTTGCAGTAAAATGGTTCAGAGCAAGAAATCCAACTGAGAAACAGCTCAGCTGGGGGACAGAGGACAAAGTGGGAGAAGGTGATGATGGTAGGGGGTAGCATTCACAAGTAACTTGTTATTCTTGATTATATCTTATTTAATGAATGGAAATTCTAGACAGAATTTCCCGGACCTGGTTAGGAACTGTAAAGTTTCCCACCAGCGATACTAAATAAAAATAATTATTTCTTGACATTTTCTCCCCTTCTTCAAATGTCAAGTTACTTTTTTCCAGATTTTTACTTATTAACGTGGCAGATCCTATCCATCACATCATGCTTACTTTTATTTTGTCAGCAATTCAATCACATTGAATGGTCAAAAGCAAAGTATCTTTTCAAATGTTTTGGTTGTGAAACTGTAATTTGCTTAAATTCTTTAGAAATTATTTTTTGGTTTATTGCAATAACTTTTAAGGGACACAAGTATTTATCTGTATCTGATGAGCTTTAGACGTACTATCACAATCTTCTCAAGAGTGATTTTTATGTCAGGAATTCAATACACAAATGATCCAAAGTAAAGTAGATTTCAGTAAAACACTGTCTATTATTCTTGTGGATCTCAATTATTTATAGTATTTGTTCATACAATATTTGTGTGTACTAGTAACAGTCGTAAGGTTTTACGTCTAACTATAGCTAATGCTTCTGCATCCTTTTTTTTTTAGGGAGACTGAGCACTTGCTGTATGACTTCATATCATAGCGCATGTCCTTTACCAGATATTCACTTGCTTGATCTGGTGGACTGGATTTTGAGATGAGTTAGTAACCAGATTTTCTAAACCTGGCTTTCTCACTTGGATCCCTTGGTGGCAATGAGAAAGTCATTAAAGCTGTAGGTACCTTTTCTTTTCTCTTTCTGAATTAGGAAACCAGCACTTACGAGAACTACTTGCTGTATAGTGTTAACTGAGAAATTAGCTATAATAAATTAAAACTGTAAGAGATTTAATGGAACAGTTGTTTAGTGCATCACAATAGTTGCTAGCAGTTAGGTTTAGGTGTACAAAAGGAAGTTATAGAGTAAACTTTCAAAGCTATATTTTTCTCTGCATAAAAGTGAGTGCTGACCTATGCATACTGACTGCGCACAGTTTGATGTGTCTTGTGACAGGCGTCTAGGGCACTTTTCAATCGCCAGGTCTGTACAGAAGATGACTAAGCAATGCAGTCACATTCTGACATGGCAAGTAAAATGCGTTGACTGCTGCATTTTCTTGAAATGCTGCCAAAATCAAAGTGAAAAGTGTGATGGAGCTGTTTGCTCACCTTTTATAGGTACCTTTCTAGCTTCACAGCAACCTATGGGAAGTGCTTAAGTATATGTATGGAAGAAACAGAAAAATGCAGTTGAAGTTAAGAATTTGGAGAAAGTCCAAGTGACACAGTGATGCTTGAGAGTCTGTTAGAACACTTATTTGAGGTATGCAGGCAAAAAGAATCCTTGACTAACAAAAAAATCATTATGTCTGTCTTTACAGAAGCTAAAGCAGAATAAAAGAAAAATTACCCTCATGTAAAAGCAATGTAATGCCACATAGTTAAATCATGGACTGCTAACATGCCACCTTACATAAATTATATATAGGACAATGAATGTGCAAGAGATTTATATAGACCAAAAATAGCACTCAGACACCCTAGATTTGCCTGTGTAAAACCCAGTACTTTGCAATATAAAATTAAAGATGAGAATAACTAGCTCAGACACGTAAATCAAAATCTCCACAGAACAGCCAATTCCTATTCAGTTCAGCTTGCTACAGCCATTTCTCTATCTCCAGCAAGAGAATGTTTTGTAAGCTACAGTTAGTCCTCAACCAGCTCTTCTATGGGTTTGGAGAAATGCTGGGAAAAGAGAGCAGACAATGTCTGCAGAAAGGCAGAAACATTGATCTGGGTGCTGGTCATATAATTCAGTCAGGTCATGAATGTCACTTCAGGAATCTGGAAAATGGGATATTAAAAACAGAAAGGAAGAGATGGCTCCTTGTCCATTTGATGATTGTGTACTACTTAATTTGGTTTTATTCACAGTAGTATTTATGTTTGGGAAAGGGCATTAATCATAAATATCTACAGGACACAATGATTTTATCTTACTACCATATCCAGAGCCTTTGGAAGAAAACTGTGAATTTAATAGGAGAAACTATGAGATGTTTGCATATTTTGGAAGATATAGCTCTCTGTAAGAAGCATTCTCAAAACATGGATGGGCTTCTGCGCGGCTGTTTCTGACAGCTGTGATGAACATTAAGAATTCCAGAACCTTTCAAATGCCATTTTCTGTTTAGATTTACTTTTTTAATTTCTTTGGTGAATGACTCTTGGCTAACAGTGAGTTCATTATCATATAGTGATCTGTGAACAACAGCAGTTTCAAGTTTGTTTTCTGCTAATCAATTACAGAGCTGACATGCAACTATGCAAATCAAATTATATTATTCCTGCACCCCAACTGGATGCTTAATTCAATAACTGAGATGATCTATAGAATGATATTTTTTTTTTCCTCTTTTGGTAATTGATAAAATTCAAGCTTGCATAGGAAAAGTTCACCTTTAGCAAGTCTCCATATGAAGATGGCTCGAAGTTTTGAATGTTCATGGAAAGAAAGTGTAAATGAGCAGCAGATACATGAATCTTAACTTATCAGTTACTACATGGTATTGTAGGAGTACTAGTTAATACATTGTTCTACAGTTAAATTTGCAGACACTGTATACTGGAATAGGTCTCAGAATTTGGCCATTAGGGTGTTTTGGTGTTTTTTTGTTCTAGAGACTGACAACAGGGCAGATAACAACACTTCGATGAAAACCCCAGAGTGATGGAAAGGGGAGGCAACATGAAGAGCACATGGAACCCAGGCAGCAGCGGCTCTATAAAATATGCTGAAAATAGGGCACATCTGAACAGCTTTCACACCACAAGGCATCAATGTGCCACTGCAGGTACATGAGTCCCACAAAGTATCAGATTGTGATGAAGTGTGAAAGGACCAAGGCTGGGCCCCTGCCCAGTTATACTGCCCTGCTGATAACATGCAGGCAGGGGCTGGAGTCCCTATCACTCAAGATGTAAAAGGTATACACACTGTTTAAATGACTCAGGGGTGCATTTTCAAACTATGACGCCAGCCGGCTTCTCAGATCTTGTAACACTTTGATGGTCCCCATATTTTTTGCTATAGGCAGCTGATACATCAAAAACTTCATACTAAAGAAAAAAAGTTTATACAGCTAATCACTGCTTATGCTCCCAGCTCAGTCAGGGGTCAACTGGAATGGAGTAATCATCCATTCTATCTTCTGCATTGCCCAGCATCATTAATTGCCATCTCTTATTTACTGCATTTCTACAAAACAGTGCATTTTTTCTTAAATGCATTTGTGCCACTAAAACTGAAACAAAACATGGTCAGATTTACAATATCATAGACTTTGTTTATTCTGTGCATTTGCAATATATGTGGTTTGTGAAGTAGCTCTTCCTCAAAGTTGATCAAAGCCTAGAGCTGCCCATTTTCTTTCCTTTTTCTACTCTGAGGAAAATTTTATATCAAGAAGCCTTCTTCTTAGAATGTCATAATTGCCACAACCAGTTTCTTTTTATTATGCAGCATTTCCCCTCTGTGAATGTATCGCTTCAATGAATTTGCAAACCAGCTCTGTCTGGTTCAAATCCATGAACCTACACTTATGATAAGATAATGAATGCATACTCATCAAGCAGAACCATATTGAAATTGCTGTGGGCAAATGTACAGCACAATAAACTTTGTTAAATGAAGATGATGTATTTTTAGAGGCATATCACTTCTCAGAGGGGTTTGCTCATTCATCCAGCCTTACTGTGCACCACAGAAGGAGACTTTTGGTCACTCAGAGAAATAAAGTAAACCAGAAAACATAAATAAAGGAAGCATTAATGAATATAGGTATATATTGGCACAGTATTTAATTACTGACAGTTTGGAAAGGGAACAGCAATGTACAAAACTGATTTGAACTGCTTCACATTTTACTATAACCATTTAATCAGTAAGTAAGTCATATAATGTCAGGCTAAAGTTTAGATGGTTACAACAGCAGCAGAAACCATACCCCTCCTTACACCTGTGGATTAAATGCACGTCATGCACAAAAGTTGCCATATTATTACCACTAATAGTAAGCAGCAGTGAGAATGCTTCATACGTAGGGTAGACTTAGATTGGATATAAAGAAGAATTTTTTTACAGTGAGGGTGGTAAGGCCCTGCACAGGCTGCCCAGAGAAGCTGTGGCTGCCCCATCCTTGGCAGTGTTCAGGGCCGGGTTGGAAGGGACTTGGAGAGACCTGGTCTAGTGGAAAGTGTCCCTGCCCACAGCAGGGCGGTTGGGCCAGACGATCTTTAAAGATCCCTTCCTACCCAAGCCATTCAATGATTCTGTTTAATTATTACCTTAAGAAAACATCATGGTTTGGCAAGGAGTAGGTGGAGGAAAGGGATTGTCTCATACAGGCTTTTGGAGTTAAATTCAGGTCTAATATGATTATTCAGGATGCTCTCACATATGTAGACCCAGCAGTAGGCCATAATGACTGTGGAAGATGTTAAGATCATAAAGACTGAATGTCCACAGACTGTCTTTCTGACAACTTAACGACTGCTCAAGAAATGTGCATTCCTCAGTGGATGTGCAAGGTATCTAGCATCTCTAGGATCCACTGAAAAACAAATCCCTTGACTTTTCTCAACCTCTTGACATAGCTTTTATCCATGATGCCATTATGGCTTGCACAGTATGAGTTTAACAATCTAAAGTGGATGATGGACATTTCCCATACAATTTATACAGCATAAAATTTGCTATATGAACTATCATTCTTGGAAAAGTCTGCAGCAAGGGCTGCCACATCTCTCAGCAAGACAGTGCTCTGCTTTTTCTCCAACTCAAAATTTGTCCTGAGCAGGAGTGTCAGCAAATTGCAGGCACTCCATATATTGTCTAACAGAGGAAAATTCATCTGGGAGCTAACAACGAATGAAGTTCAAAACTTCATTGTGCTGCACAAATCATATCTGTTATATAGGGCTATCTCTCATCAAGAACAAGCTTGGACCAGCAGCTAAACTGCTCAGCTTAAATATACAGAAAATCTCCTTGGCTTTTTAAATTTTATTGTTGCTAATGAATGAACAACACTTGTCCATATCTATAAAGTACAGAGAATGTTAAGTCTAAAAATTGAGAAAGTATAGAGCAATTTTATGTATACTTTAAAATTTTATTTCATAAATCATAAATTTTACAAATCTCTCATTTCTATTTTTATACTTTTGCTTTATTTTTTGTGTCAATCTCTGTGTCCTCTTCCAGGTTTCTCCTGGTTTCCTGCCACAGAGCTATGTGACTCACTTAACACTAGAGAAAGATGAAGGTGCCTTCAGGCAGCTTGGGCAAATTAATAATTTTCTTGAAGGGTCATAGCATAAGCTAATGCCAGAGTCACAAATGCCTGTACATTCATCAAATACCGAACACTGAAAGTACTAAAGAAATACTCTTTGGTAACACCAAGAGAGTATTTTAATTGTTCAGTTCAGTAAAGTTGTAAAGTTCCTATAGCTCAACCACATCCAAGATGCCTTTGATGATCCTTGGTGTGAATACATTCAATATGAGCATTGGTTCTATGAGATTAAAACGGTAGTCTGTTACACAGAAGGCTCAAAGTGTGATGAAGACTTGCATTTGCCTTCCAAAAATTCTGTTCAATATGTTTAAACAGCTTACCTCAAAGTCTATTAGTTGTTGAAAACCATATTCAACAAAGCTGACACAAACTAACATGTTGACACCTGAATTCCCACAGGTATCTCATCAGCCATTCATGCTTGCAGACAGCCATAATATTGCACTCTTGCATATAAACCCTTTTTTCTGCCTAACACCTTTCTAGATATCGAGGCATCTTCTCCCCTGAATTGATCATAAAAAGGCCCCCAGCCTCCCTAATGGCTTTTCACTTAAGGACAATGGGCAACACTTTAAGACAGTAAAATGGGGTTAGCAGGTTTTACTTTTTTTAAGTACCAGACAGTACAACTAGGTTGCTGCAGAAAGGAGTCTTTGGATTACAGATTGTTAAGGGAAGAAAATGTCTCTTTTATGTCTAATCATCACCTCTGACTCCTTTCCTATATAACCTGTTGTTTAACAGCATATAACAAAATATATAATGAATTGCAATATTGAATCCTAAGAGAAGTTTCACGTGTGGGGGAAGATTTAAATTTAATTCTTTTAAAAAGAGACAGTAACAGCAGTAGTTGAATTCATACATCCTTCAGAGTGGAAATGGCAACTGTAACTAAAGGGATAGGAGGCGGGAATCTTGTTTTATTGTGTACAGCCTTCACAAACCTAAGCAGTGGAAAAGTCAGACCCTTGATCTGAAATAAACACGGTTACAATTAACTTTAGAGTATCTGAAGTGATAGTGATTCACTGATAGTGAGCTTTAGCATTCGATACTGAGTATTGAACTTTTATATTCTAAATGTGAGTACACTGGAGCAGACATTATGGATAAATTAAAACAAGAATATGATTAATAACAGCACACAGCATTAATATCAATGCCATTCTTCCCCCACTATACTGAATAACCAAAACTAGCTTATGTAGAGAGTATAAGTAATAGACAGTTTCATCATTAAGACTGTGTAGCTCTACTTGCTCTGCCTAATTGTTTCGATTTTGAAGTAAATTCATCTTTCATAATAATACAAAATCTTACATAATCTTGAATTACCTATAACCCAGGAGAGTGACCTTGAATACTCAAAATTATTACTCAGAGTGGAATAAATATCAAAAAGCCATTGCTGTCCCAGCAAATAAAATAGAACTGAAAAGACAACATGAACCTTATTAGTAAATGATTTCCACTCTACTGTATCAGAAGCTTTCTCCGGATACAGAGACTCGATGCATACCAAGTCAGTTGTCAAGTCAATTGTTCTTAACTTAGATTAATCAACAGCAGAGAAAGTGATGAACTACCAAGCAGATTTTTTGGAGCTTAGCTAACACTCGGGCCAGAATGATGCAGGTTTCTGTGGATAAAGGTTCAGTTTAAAATATGAAGAAAATATGAAAGGCATCAAAAGCAAGATTAGAGGACTAGGTGGAAAGAAGGTTTCAGTTCTGAGAACAGCTCTGCTCTGCATCAAGTTTTTCTGGAATTACAGAGAACAGCAGAACTAAGCAACTATTGGCCTCGGCAGCCATTCTGTGCTTGCTTGAGACTTTTGCTAAAATATCCAGCACAGCTTTTAGGAATAGTTGTTTGGCAAGGAAGGTAATGACATTAATAGCAATGAGAGAAAACACCGACCATTATAGCTCTTGCTATATTCTGCCCATGTAATTCCTTGTGAGAACATTTAATGATCAGCAAACATGAAGTGTCTGTGAAAACTGTAATTCCCCATTCATTCAAATACTGACAGAGCTAACTTCAATTCAGCCTCAGCAGAGAAAATTTCTACTTTCTTACAGCCCACTCCTACCTTCATCACATGCTGCTATTGACTTTGATGAAAACAAAACTGAGGCCAGTGATTTGCAGCCTTTTATTACTGCGTTGCAGCCTTGATTCTGTCTTTATTTCTATTCATAACACTAGATGTTTTTTCCTCCCTCTTTTCATGAAAAATGAGTTAATGAATTGATTAATGAAACTTGTGTTCCAGTTTCTCTGTGTGCGAGTGCGCATACCTTTTGCTAATTACAGTGTGATTAGTTAACTCAGAAACAGCATTCAACTCTTCAAAACAGAAAGCTTGTGAAAGGCCAGTTACTGTCCGCCTCCAAAAAGAAAAGCTGTTGTGTTACCCTTGCTCAAGCCAGTCTTAACACATGCAGACTAAAGAAGCCAAAACACGTTGCATCTTTATGTTACCATTTGAACAAGTTGTGAGGTGTCTAATGAGACTTGTAGGTCTTGTTTAGTTCTATTTTATCCCTGGCAATTTGTATAGTCAGTATATCTGGGTGGAGAAAGTGATGCTCTTGACCTATTCACAATGCTTTTATGAAGCCAGTAATAAACTCAATTTGTTCACAGTGATCATGCTCAGCTGTTACATTATTTTAACTTCCCCGCCATGGATTTCCACAACATGGGAACCACAGAAAGTTCCTACTAGCACTGTGTACGTTTATCTAGAAACAAAATACAAGGCACCACTTGCCATAATTGATGTTTCAGTATTGATTTTAGCAAGACAATCTATTTGATTAAAGTTATTTCATCTTACTCAGCTGTTCTGTATGTTAAGGAATGCTGTGATTGCAACAAGACCAATTATTTTTATTTGCATTTTGATGCATAAAGTCTTGTCAGG
>JAOEHX010011485.1:20318-55754 GCA_025448015.1 Bolborhynchus lineola
TAACACAGTTTTTTTCAAGAAATTCACTTATATCATTAGCCAGTAAGAGAAATTAATTACGAGTGACAGGAAAGCCTAGAAATAATAGCTTTTATAATACCAAACATGCTCTTATTATATTAACAGTAATAAAGCATTTAGTATTTTAATTAATGTTTTTGAAGAAGCATTTGACAAAAAAAAACCCTTAAATACACATTTCATGCTGCATGTGCATATCAGTGCCCTCTGCTGGGGAGAGTATGATCCAAACTGGTTCTTAGGACAGGTCTTCACCCAAATACTGGCTTGTAAGAAGTTACAAACTGATGTCATTTAGTACAGAAGGTGAAGGAAATTCATGCTTGGGTGGCATAATGGATAAAAAGGGTTTGAGATCTGTAGTTCCTACATTCTGTTCCCAAATCTTATTGCAAGTGGTTCAGGTAAGCAGCTGTGATCTTCCTATTCTTTATCAAAGGAGTATGCAAGCATATATGGATTTGTCTCTTCTTTTATCCATGAGCAAGTGTGCACACCACTACACAAAGGATTTCACTGTGCAGAATTTCAGCATGGAATTTTATTTTCCTTTCTTCATTAGCTACAGCCTTGTGTTTTAACACTACATTTTACATGAAGCCCCCAAAAGTGGCCTTCAGAAAACTATTTATTAGCTATGTAACAGAACATGCCGTATGCTGCTGAACTAAATTTTGCAGAAAGACATAAATGCTGCCCCTAGTTTAGCTTCTCTGAGGATAAACAGCATACTCTAACTTCAGGGCTCTTAATGTAGCCACTTGTAAATTCTTTAAAAACTGCATCCTAATCTCACCTTTACTTCAGATGAGATGCTGCCTTCAGGGTACTTCACAGAGGCCACCTGTGAAAAAGGTTTCACTCTACCATTCCCAAGAGGCTGGACTGGGGAAACCGAACAGCTTAAAGGCAATACCAAGGAGCAAATGCATTAAGTAGGTACATGCTTGAGGTAAGGTGCTGATTTGGCATTGCTCTACAGCTCCTTTTTCTTATGAATAGTAAGATTTTCTTTTTTTCCACTTAAAGGAAATGTGCTCCATTCTGGATGCCCTGTCCACTTTGATAGTAGCACTCAGCTCTTTCTACTTTGAATGGACACAAGTAACCATTTAACAGCTGCTTACCAGTAACTAGCTGTAGCACAAGGCAGCATCTTCCTCAGAGCCCCAAAATTAATCAATAGCTGGGAGCAGCTACCTTGTCAGAGCTCTGCTGCTTCCATAAGGCCAGCAGCTCATAGTTTCAGCTGGATCCTACACTCACACTTGTTCTGTTTCACTCAGTGAAGAACATTTATGGACAATAAATGGCAAAAAAACCCCAAACGACAACAAAAACCCCAAGCATTCATCAGGACCAGGAGGATCATATCCACAGCATTAGTCTTTGGGGCAGAGATGTATTGTGCCAATGCAGCATCCTTGGTTTCTGTCAGGCTTACACCTGCTTTAATATTTGCTTTGCAGAATGCAGTATCTGCCCACACTCAAGCAGAAAACAATTATAACTTTGATATTAACTAAACAAGTCCAGCCTCCACCCTTCACAGGGCAAAAATGCCATGAAATAAAGGACTAACAGCTACAAGATGTAGACCTCTTTGGACCTCAGCCAGGTGTGGCTCATTTCTTCCTTACAAACATTGCTTCACTCCTCTCGCTCACGCTCAGCTACACATGGATAGTAACCTGGATGGATATGGGTCACTGTCTGCTCATAAATATGGGATGCATTGTGTTTTCTCATTGTGGTATGCTTTATCAGTCAGGATGCTGTACTGAGATGACCTAAGAGGCTGCTCTCTGTATTTCCCTGTATACCTGATCCTCTGCTCTCACCCTAGGTATTTATACAAGCCTTTTTTGACTTTAGCAAAGGCAAATTAGAAATTGAAGGATGAACTGAGTTGATCATGCACTTTTGGACATCGACACTTTTAAAGTGTCTATGATCAGCTGCTAGCTAATAAAACAGAGCTTTTTGACTAAGTAACTGTAATTCAAAAAAGCTACACTGTCAAAACCAGCTTATATGGGGTTTTTGTAATATTTATTATTCTCATCTTTCTTTTAGCCATACTAGTTAGAAACATTATAGTTAATCTTGGGGAGGATAGCAATATGCGTATCAGTTGCCCAAATAATCAATAAAAATTCTGCCTTTTTATGTGGACAAAACTGCATTTTTATGTCTGTGGAATGTTGCTTGGGATAAGCAAATCTAGTCACTCTGGAAATGTCTGTCAGCCAGACATCATGCCTCAACTCACAATGATCAGCCATGAAAGTATTTGCAATTAAACCTAATTAGTCTTTGAAGTTTAATTGTATTGAGCATTGGAATTTGCCAATCATCCTCAACCAAGTTTTCCAAGCCTATCCTTTCTATGATTCTATGAAATCAGTAGGACTATCATAACAGAAAAATACTTTGTCTGACCCTAAAGGACTTGGGGATGCTTTCAATTTTCTCACAAAAAAAATAAAGACAACACTGCAGCAGTTAACCTTCTAGATACCATCTTCATAGTTTCCTGTATCACAGTGACACACACACACTATAAATGACCAGACAGAGCTATCTGTCTGAGTATCAGCTGTTCAAAAAAAGAAGCATTGGAAGAAACAGGAAATGATCAGAAATCAGAAATATACAATGTTCTTCACCTGAGCTCTGGCATGTCCTCAAAAGTATCTATCGGCATGTGTAGGCTCTGCTGTCAGGGTACAAACAAAATTTTAGGGGATATCCTTTGTGTGGGAGAAGTGTGCCAGCGTAAACATGTGTAGGTAATAGATTGAAACAATGACATATGGAGCCAATTACTTTTATATGACATTATATTTCCATATTTATCATTACTTGTATACTTACTAACCATTGAATAGGGTAGTACTCTTGAGTATAATTCAGGTACAAATACAGCAACAGAATAAAGCTCCTACAAACTCTGTGAAGGATCCCAGAGAACAGTTAGTAATCATCCCTAAAATACCAATTCACAATTTGCAGTATCTCATTACAGCCTATTTTCTATGCCTTGTGGAAAGTTAATAAAAATTAAATGTTTACATGGATTTATAAGTAAACTATAAATATTGCTTTTATTAAACAGTATGTGAAGAAAGTCTGATTTATAAAATATTTGAAATATATGTCAGCAAATTAATATTTCAATTAATTAATGCAAATGTTATTATAAAGCTGACACTAAAACCAATTTTTGCAACTTTACTAAATTAAATGCAATGATTATGGTATATTTCTTTGAAGGTCATACACCTACCATTAAAAGCTTCCAAAATAAGCCCTGAGATACATACACTCTGAAAATGAACATAGTAACCTCATTCATTAGTACTGTAAGCATATTATTTTTAATAGTTAGCTATTACATGCAAATAAAGAGTTTTTATGAATATGCAGAAAAAAACATAATATTCATGAACAGGCTCAAACAGTAGCTTCAACAGAAATATTTTAGAATTGCATTCCTAAATTAGCTGTAAACATTCTGGAAATCTCTAATTTGTCAATAAATCTATTTTGAAACTTCAGATGTTTCACAAACTTCAGCCCCATGGGATTATTCGGTTTTGGGAATGCATTGGTTTCATGCACTAATGATTACTTGATACTTGTCTGTCATTTATTCTTTCATTTCCTGGATAAAGTTGTTCAATAACCTCTTTAGAAGAAGACCTGGCAGTATGACATACAGACACAAAATTTCTTAAATAACCAATTTATCCAGCATGAGGTTGTTTGTACACTTTACTTGAGACTCGCACTGAAAAATAGAAGCTGAACATCAGCATGAACTAACTTCCTAATGTCATTACACTGAGAAATGAATTGAATCAGAAATGAACAATTCATAAACACAACTCAGGTGGACGTCTGTTCACAGTGAAAATGATCTCTGAGCAGATGGCCCGAATAAAGTCCATGGATATCCTAAATTCCCCCCAAATCCTCAGCACTGGTGATGCAGTGATTACAAAGCATGGCTGGGATCAGTATGTTGTGTTTCTGAGTCCAAATGTTTGACCTTGCCCACTGGGCTATAATTACCTTCTGAACTCCAAGACTGCATTTGCTTTTTCAACTGAGACCTTCTTCAAAAGTGACTAAATAGGATGGTATGACTGGCAGATCTTGTGACATCATTGTCACTTCAAAATGTTCCTAATGGATAACTGTCCCTGTCACAAAATGGCAATGTGAACCCTGGCACTTGCTCTGCCTTGGTGAGAGTGCCCAATGGAAGATTGGTGGACTCTTGTGACAGTTCACAGCCTGCACCTTCCCTGTGCACAGCTTCTAGAGCTGTCTGTGATGCATTTCACAAGCATTACATTGATTCAAATGATTTATATTTAATTACAATGTATTAGTTCATCTAACAGTATTACTGTTATTATTTTTCAATAGCCTTAAATAAAACATTTTAATTATACAGTTTTACATACCATGAATACAGAAATAACTGAAAGTCAAAGAATACCCATTATATTATCTGAAAGCCAATTCATTAGCATTGGTTTAGAGTGGTTGCTATAAATTGCCTTCTAGATAATCTGCTTTCAGACTTCTACTTTCTTTCAGTGCATATGGGGCAAAGGATTAAATCTGAACTATATGCTGGATACATTTAAAGTGGGTAGAATCTGTACTTACTATGCAAAAGTTTGCATTGTTTTAATGAGACAACATTTTTACATTGTAAATTAATGATACATTACTTAACCATAATAGATGTGTTTGTAGCGTATGTTTTCAAGAAACACCCCTAGACATCTTCCAGAGGAAGAGTATTAGTCATACACTGCAATTGTATCTAAAAGCATCACTCAGAATTTTAAGCTAACATTGGTAGGCACTGTACAACCATGTAAGATGGCCAAACCACAACAATTAGGTGAACTTGGTCCACTGTAAATGTACAACTAGGTCCAAACTAGAAACAGAGATCATTTCTGTATTCCTGAACAGGTTTTTTTGATATAAATTACAAAGTGTGCAACAACTCCTCAGTGAAGTCCTTTGGACTTAGGAAATGCTGTACTGTACGTGTACTACAGACCCATTAATAAACAGTCAAGTAAAGTGGCAGCTTCCAACAAAAGATAGACTAATGCTATTCTATATGGCATAGGTGATGCAGGCAAAACTGCAACAACTGCTTAGGCTCATCCATCAGGATCATCCTCAGTGGGAATGATTCCTAGACTACAGCCCACTTAGAGGAAAGGTGAATGATGGAACATAAAACAAGGACTGCCAGTTGTCTCATTAACCAAACATAGGCTTGCTGGAAAGTCATTCTTTGGAAACCAGTCATTTCAATCTGACAATTCCTAGAGCATCACTGTCACAAGTATTTCTCTGTCTGGTAAACAAGATTCAGGAGCAAAAACTAGTGAAGGATCTTCAAGCAGAAGTTAAGGTCTACTGTGTACACATACAGTATGGAAAAGTGGTTTGTTTTGTGTCCCAGATGACTCAAGCTGAGAGCTTTTTGTTTTAATTGTTATTTTTAATCTGTAAAATGCTTCAGTATTCAGCCTAATACTGGGATTTTATTGGTACTTCGTACATTTAGCTCACAGACTCTGGAGGCACTGTCAAGAGCCTATTTTTTTTTTCCATCATAGCTCTGAAGCTTTTACAGTTGCTTCCTCTACTATGCACTTTATGTTTTGTACACACTTCCATTTGAGAAAGTAACTGGAAAGCAAATCATAAGCAAATACATAAAATTGGCAAAACTTGTCAATAAATGTAAGAGCTTGGTTTGGAGCAAAAATAGATCTTCTAAATATTGTGTTATATATTCAGTAAACTGTAGTGATCTTAAAAGCCATGAGCATTGGAAAAAGCTGAGAAAGGCTGTCAGACATGCAGATTTCAACCCTGACAGTGTACTGGGACCCAGGCTTGCAGTCCAGATAAAAACACATAAAGGGACTCAGAAGAGTGCAAAAACCAGCAGTTCTTAATGAGGATTTTTTACTGTAGGATTAAGTGTTCTTCCTTTTCATCACAGAATTTATAATACAAACACAAAAAAGTCACCTAGTCTAGCTCTGGCAAATAAAGGAACAAAATACATTATCATAGAATCATAGAATAGTTAAGGTTGGAAGGGACCTTTAAAGCTCATCTAGTTCCAGCCCCCTCACTAGAGAAATATACTTAGTTTATGCACAAGTAGTATTTTCTGCAAGTTGCCACAAGAGGTGGCTTGATATTGTAGTCTAACTATATACTTTGATTCATCTCCATATTTAACATAAACACACAGAAAATAACAGGTCATTGTTGATTGGCTGATCTTTCAGTCTTCTAAGAGGAACCAAAGGATAGTAACAGGAAATCAAACCTCCATCAGAAAACTTTCCATACCTTAAGTCTTCCACGGACTGCATACAAGTAATACATCTAGACACATGGAAAATTCCAGTAAAGATAACTGCAATGTCCTGATCTACTCACACTTTGCTATTAAACAATAAAGAATTTACAGCCAGCTGTTCTCTGCTGTGGTGACACTGACTTGTCTAGAAACAACCTATACCACCTTAAGTTGGTGGTAGTTGAACTTCCAATTTACAAATGAGATCCTAATTCATCTTGTCAGCAGATAACTTAGATAACTTCTAGGGCATAAAGATTGTCTCACACACTCAGAATTCTGAGTTGGTGGCTAACCACGAAATAACAACCTAAAGCCAACAGTGCACTTCTTCCACTGTCTGTCTTTAAGATTTCCTGAACTCTTTGTGGTTCTGCTATGGATGGTGATGCTGCTGCAGTGCCACAGGGGTATGCCTGCCCTAAGGCTAGAGGTAATTTATTCAGGAAACCAAACTTTCTCAGGTTCATAGTGCTACAGTGCTGCTAGAAAGCAACACAATTGTACTGAGCAGATAGATATTTACTAAAGTACTTTGAAGCATTTGCTGTAACTGATAAGAACGTACATTTTCTTTGCAGTTTTTAACTTAAAACTTATGATTAATGTAAATCAGCCTAGTGTTCTGCTTTTGCTGCAGTATGTGCAATGCTCAGCTTATTAAAATGAATGACCCCATGAAAAAGCATTAGCATTTGGCAATTTTGGGGATGTAATGAAGCATAATTAGAATGATTAAGAAATAAATTGAAAGAAAATAGTTAAATGGTCTATGTGTGAAACCCAGCAGTGACACAGGAAGCCTGCAGAAGGCCTCAGCTGTCATGTTATTTGAGCCATTTCTGCAGCCCCCCAAAGCTGCGGAAGAGTGACTGATATTCTGCTGAACATATCAGTTTTTCAGCTCCTGCCCACCAGAAGCCTGGGGATGAGACATAAAAGGACCTCTTACATTGCTGTAAGTAACGTTAGCTGCTATGCGGCAAACACTGCCGGAAGAAAATTAGCATGCCTGGGTATCATCAACATTTTCACTAGAGTCAATAACATAAATCTGTGTAATCTGAGCAGCTCCGTATTATAGATACTGTCTCACATTTCCAGATTATTTCCTAATGCATTCACGTGTTAGGTCCTGATTTATCAAGCCATCATCTACTCAAGCTGAGGACTTGCTTCTCATGTTTTCAATGAAAGCTATGCAGATAAGCAGCACAGGAACTGTACAGGCAGCAAGTAAATAACAACTTCAGTAAACATAGTCTGTGAAGGTCCATGAAATGCGAACACAGCCAGAAAAATGGCTGTTATTGTTTGGCAATTGCAAAATGCAACCAGAACTTCTTAAAAGCAGACCATTCAGGGAAAAAATGCTTCATGAGGTATTCCGAGCTTATCCTAAATTACCTGCATCATGAATGGAAGAATGAAGTATGAAATCTAAACTGCTTTCTCTGGCTTATTTCTCATTTGTACTTAAGAACATATATGGCAGGAATGCATGAAGCAAAGATTTTAACTCAGCAACATACATCATTAAAGGTGAAAGAAGGATAGGAAATTTGTATATGGACCTATTTGGTTCAGAAGGGCTTAGATGAAAGTGCAGTTATTTTGACCATTTCACCAAAATACAGAAGCAATACTGCTGTACACCTATACCCACAAGTTGTCAAGTCATTCTTTCCTGGCAAAACATATGATGACTCTCTAATAATGTTCAATGAAGAAGAATGCTGTGATTCAAGCACAGCTACAGGCATTTGTGTTCATTTATAATAAACAACCTCACTTAATTTTATATATCGATGTTTTAGGAAAATTCCATGTAGCTGGAAAACACAAGAGAAGTAATAGCCTGACACCAGAGTCAAACTTTCTGCAGTATCATCATCAGCAAATGCAAAGGTCATTCTCTTCTGGTATTGAGGCAGGTTTTTTATTGATTGTTTTTGTGCCGGGGGAAAAAAAAAATCAGATTAAAATAAAAAGTTTCTTAGTCTCAAGCAGAAATGAGAAATAGCTCTTAGGGAAAACAAAAGAAAGGCAATCAAAATTACTGTATTGTGCCAAATGCAGGAAGCTTCAGCGTCTTTTGAAAGGTCCATTCACGTAATCATAAAAGGAGACTTTATAGCAGAGGTACAATAATAATGTTTTGTCTAAAAATAGGTCATTAATACAAATATTAGATGAGATTAATGTTGTCACATAATTGCTTTGTTCTACTTTGGATTATTTTGTGCAAATATCTGTTTCCAAAAAAAAAATAAATTCAAACAATAAAGCAACAAAAAGGTCCAAACCAACTATCCTAAATGCAAGAAAATCATCAAAAGGAAGCCAGAACTCTCCCTGTATTTAGATAACATGCAGGGTCTCTACCTGGAGTGCTCCTCTGCTCTCCACTTGACAAAGTGCATTGAATGGAAATCTCTGTCAACATTAAGGGAATCATAATTTGCAGGGTATCTACTCTCCTTGTAAAAAGCCATCTTTCAAGAGGATTATTCTTCTGGAAATAAGATAGCACTATAAACTGTGCCCCAGAACTGTTTTTTCCCCAGCCACAATCTCAATTTTCATCCTGATGGTGTGAAAAGAGCCTCCCCTTGTTCTTAACAGTCACACCATTTAACCTGTAAATGATACAATTATCATTGGCAATTGTCAATGCTTAAAATGACTTGCCTTTTTCAGGTGAGAAAAACCCTACCTTAGGTACATTTTCAAAGCAAACATTAAGAATTAGTGCCACTTACAAGATAAGAGATTTTTACTTAAGCAATTAGCAAGATATCCAGTATGAGTGAGATCCCCCCTATTTAGAGGATATCCACAAAGCCTATAATTCTGAAAAAGAGCATGTACGTGAGAGTTCAGCACTGATTTATGGCTTTCTGTCTGTCCAGAGATAAACAACAAATGCATTTGCATTTAAGTTTGTATTTTCAGCCAAGTACCAAAATCTAGCCCAGGATGGATACAGTGATATTTCCTCTTTATTAGATTGGGCTCTAATGAGTAATAACCAAGCTGTGTGTAAAATGCTGCCAATGGGAAGTTCGCTTAAATCCTTTTTTGTTGCAGGCTGATTTTTCAGGTATAATTAGCTTTCAAAAATTAGTTCATTAAAAACACAACATCCTCAGAATTCCAAATCTTAACTGTAATGGATGTCCTGAATTTTTAATGTCTGAAATTGTATATAAGCAGCTAGTGGATTTTTCTGAAGTATTAATTACCTCACCCAATTCCATGTGAATTTGGTAGCCGGTGCCTTTCAATGTTGCCTATTTTTCAGTGTCAAAGATTAAATTTCTGTGTATTTACTCTGTCAAAATTCTTCATGTCAAAAATACACCCAAAGAACTCAATTGCACAAGTTTACATTAATTTCATTATGTAAATATTTAATATATATTAGCACATCAGCAGCTAGCATTTTTATATAGAATCACAGGCTGGACTGGGGTGGAAGAGACCTGGAAGCCCATCTAGTTCCAACCCCCTGCCATGGGCAGGGATACCCTTCCACTAGACAAGATTGCTCCAAGCCCTGTCCAATATTGCAGAAGAGTATTTAACTGGAAAACATGTCTGCTTCTTCACTACCAAAAACCTTCTAAATATGCAGATTTTTAGAAGTTTTAATTATGTGCACATACATTATGTGTGTAGCCATGCCCTTGTCAGCTGGACATTAGGAAAATGCCAACATACCAACACAGAAATCGAATTCTACTACTTAGTTACAGGTTTTAGATTTTTGTTTTGGGTTTTCTTTTTTGACAGAGAACATTTAAGGAGTTGAAAGTAATTCATAAGTTGGTGTTAATCAAGGATGCATGTGATTATCTTTCCAATACATGTCAAAAGAGTTACACTTCTATACTGATGTGCATTGAAGTGTGGTATTGCACACTGTCTTTTATTTACAGGTTAACCGTGGATTATTCATGCTGCAGGACTTGTGCTATAGTGTATTGTGTTCATAGTGAGGAAACAATAATTAGCTAAGAAACGAGCACACAAACATAGGTACTACAACTCATTAATGCGCATTATTCACAAGAGCTTGTAGTGAAAATGCTAGGAGCAGTAATCATGTTTTCAAAGGGATTATCTCAACAAATGTTCTGCTGCCACACTGTAACCCTTCACAGAAACCCTCATCTGAGAGAAGTACAAAACTATTTTGTAACCAAAGTATTAATGCTGTAGCACTTGCATGTCAACTACAAAGCCCTTTGCTGATAGGTGGTAACAGGAGAGAGGTTGCAATCCCTGCCACAAAGACCTGCAACCAAAAATTTATTACAGGGACCTGGTGAGGGAGGGATAAAAATGAGAGAAGGGGGCTGTTCCTGGACAGACAAGGTCAATACTTTTGAATTGCCTCCTTCTAACATGTTAACAAACTGCAAGTGTGTTCAAGTATTAGAAGAGGAGAGGTTCAAGTGGCTTACCTACAGTTATAAAGTAGGTGTCTATTTACTCTGTGAAAAACCTCCAGCAGTTTTTTTTTAGAGGATGTGGACAGAAAAAAAGTTGACAATATGTAACTCAATGCAGAAATGGAAGGGAGACTTGTACTCTGTCCTGTCTCCGTAGCAATGTTCATAAGCAAGCTGCTTAGCAGCACTCTGCAAACTTCATAGGCAGCTGCTCAAATTGCCCTTTTCCTTAGCTTTAAATAATAATGTCATAATCAATATCTCCATCCTTGGCAGTTTCAAGGCCTGATTGGATGGAGCTTGGAGCAACCTGGTACAGTGGAAGGTGTCCCTGCCTGTGTCAGGGGGCTGGAACTGCATGAGTTTTAACATCCCTTCCAACCTAAACTGTTCTGTGATTCTATTAATAATATCTAATTAAACGTCATAATAAATTAAAATGAGCAGAAAATTCTATTTTATGGATGATCTAGAAATTTCTGAACTTTATTTAGTTACAATTTGATTTTTTTCCCAATTCTCTGACACAAAGGGGTTATGGGTTTACAAACTCTTGGCTTTTGTCCTTTGAAGAAGTTGCCAGAAGCAAAGCACAGCAGATACCACACAGGTCTTCATGGTTCCCACCATCAATTTGCCATAGTCCAAGCGCTAGGATGAAAACTGCCACTTCTCTAAATGATAAATTCTACGGAAAATATTTTTTCTGACTACGCTTTGCAATATTATGTACATAATTTTCTTAAGGCTGAGATGTTACTTATTCTGATAATGTTTGTTGCTATTATAAACACCTGATAAACCATCCTCTGTGATACTCATGGACATCACTACTGCAATTAAGCACTTATATCTGCCAGAGATGGGTAACAAGCTGGAACGGTAGCTGAACAAATTAGTGTTCTAGTGTGTTTATCCTGCTGCATTCAAATGACTGCAGGTTTTTTTGCCTGACAGCCCCAGCTGGGCTGGGAATCAGAACCATTGTTTATAGTGCATCTTAGAATTTCTAAGCTTCAATGTGCCTGATGAAATGATCACTCTTTCAGCAGAGAGGCTGCCTTCTCTTAGTGAGCTGACACAAAATCCTTTGCTGTTGCAGACCCCAGCTAATGCTGCCTTGGCATTTTGTACCAAATCTGTCTGGGGTTAAAAAGAATTACCTCAGGATAAGCACTGCCAGCATGGAGTCAGAGTGAAATCATCGCTTCTTCTTTAAGGGTTGTTCTTACCCTATAAATCAAGACATTGTAATAAAATTAATCTTTTCTGATAAATTGTCTGGAAGTTTGGCACTAGCAGACCTCCTCTCCCTAATGTATATTGTTATTCTCACATATGAAAAAGAGTGCAAAACACTGACATTCCTTGTTTAGCTACCTCCGACTATGTGTAATTTTATTCACAGTAGAGAACTCAATGAAGAATGAGCCTTTTTTCTATGAGACTGTCAGATACCACTAAGTACTAAGTATTCTTTACAAGTCGATCTATGTACAGTCCTTTGAAGATATTTTGTTGTTGTCATTGTTGTTTTAAACAAGTATAATTCTAAGGGGGAGAAAAGAAGAAAGGATCTGTTTGTGAACTCACTGATGGTAAAGAAGACTGGCTGTGAAGCTGGCATCTGCTTCAGAACAAGGACCAGTAAAATGCAGGCTTGTGTTTTTCATACTCCAAGATTAAAGCCACAGCCTTTTACAGCACCAGCAGCAAACCTTGGCCAGGGATGGGAACAAACTGTTGTTATAAAGACTTTGTTTCCTCAGATGAGAACTGCCCCAGAAGATGCACTGAAGAGACAGAGCTGCTCTGTCTCACTGAAAACTCAATGTTATTCTCATGTACCTTCCATCTCCCCCTTGGCATGGTAACTGAGAAGTCATAGTTCAACAACAAACCTAGACAGATGGCTTCATCAGGAACAGGTCCCCATGCTATATTAGATAGGGCTAAAAAGCAGCGTAATAAAGTCCAGGTAAATCTACAGAGCTTAAAAAGGTCCAGAGAACATAAAACCAAACAGAGAACATCAGAGTTAAGCCTTGAACTCTGAGTGAGATAACATTCAAATTTTCAAGTGACGTCTTAGACCAATTCCCTTTGCACTCTACAATACCTTTTTTGCAAACAGACAAAAGGAGAACATATTTATCAGCTCAGCTTTTTAAGTTGGATGTAGAAATTACAATTTGTTTCCTCATGGAAATAAGCCCTTTCTTTCAAATGAACAAATGTTAAATCTGGATCTAAAGCTTTCATATTCATGTGCATTTCTGAGACAAAATAGCCAAAGTTCAAATAAATCAGAAGCATAATAAACTAATTTTCTTGACTGACTAGACATTCAGGCTGCTGAGGCAAGAGACAGTCATTCCTACTATTGCTGTAGCCATCTGTTTCCCTGTGTCTCAGAGCAAGAAGGACGCCTGATTAATGCACTTCATGCAAAAGCACAGACTTTACAAGAAGTGACCTGTAATTATTTATGAATAATTGTCTAATGAAAAAATTAGTCAGTCTATTAATGTGGAGAAAGTACCACTAACAACATCAGTCAGGTCAAAAGTGAAGGCTAGTGCACTTTTTCTGACTGTTAAGACTTAGTACAGCATATAATGTCTATGCTCCAGTGGGTTTAACATTACTTGTGAACCACTGTCACTATGTCAGAGACTACTTTCCAGACCACGATTATAGACAGCATTACATAAACACTGAACTTTCCTTTCTGTGGATAGAGGTATCTTAGAACATTCAGCTCCCCAGTGCAAAGTGATACATAGACCCATGCACAGAGCCTAGGACTGACGCAGAGAACAGCAGTGAGGAACATCCCTTTTCTTCCTGTAGCATAAACAGTGGTCACTGCCCATACTGCCCTGCATTAAGCACAGCCTTGGAATTATTCCTACTTTGTTCTTCCAGTGAAAGAGTTTACCAATGGGCTTACAGAGAAATAAGGAAACAGAACAGGATATATCTGTATCTGTGTAAGGCTTTATCTTCTGAGTTGTAGATATCTCTCAGCAACTAGGGTACTGAAGGAAATGGACAGCAAATGCAAGGTCAGCAAAGAGGTGGGAAAAGGAAACAGGAAAAAGAAAAGGAAAGGGATGTGCTGTACTGTTCATACAGTAATTTTAAAGGCTGCTAGAAACTCTCTCAATCCAGCCAACATCTGCAGTTACTGTGATAAACTACCACAGTATTTGTGGCATTACCCAATTAAATCTTCACGAGTCATTAATGTAGCTGATAAATGGTAAAGCATTTTCCCTGTTCCTGAGACTGTTTATGTGTCACAGTGGCTTACATCAATTCTGCTGCTCTATACCCGGGCCTGCCTAGCTGTGGTAGTTAAGAACTGTTCCACCTGTCTTACAAAGACTGCCAAAGTACATCAGCAAGAGTTGTATCTACACTGATGTGCAGACCAACCTGGATATCATTCAGGGTTAACTCTTTTTAAGTCAAAATATCCATGCATCCTTGCTATTATCTGTTAGGAGACTCCTTAGAGATTGTGTTTGAAGGGGAAAGTCAATGTTATCCTCCAGAAGATGTTGTTCTGACCAGTAGGTAAAAATAGAGCTATCAGACACTCCATTGTTTCTTGTGTAGTGATATCTTACAGGGAAAGATACCTGGGAGAGTAACTCAGAAGGACAGAAACAGAATCCTTTCCTACGAGAGCTTCAGCATGGCACAGACAGTCAGATTTGATCTGACATTTGGAGAGAGAAGATAAGAGTGGATCCCATAGAAGCATGGTAATATGAGGACAAAAGCTAACAGATTTTTTTAACCATATACAAATGCACTCAAGGTAACAAAATAATAATCTCATTCCTTTTTTATCCTTCTTGCTCTACCAGCAATCTGCCATTAGGTGACAACTGGGTTTTTTTTAATTTCTAGGTTTAAGGAATAGCTAATTTTCTTCACAGCTTTGGCCAAAACACTCAATTAATTCCAAATACAACATTATTTTGTGTAGCATGAAAACTCCTCATAGGGGCCTGAGTATATCAACTTGATGTACACAAGTCAAAGAGTCCACATACAGCAGTATCTTACAAATGCAATCAAGCTGAGTGAGCACTGAATCAGCAAACTAGAATGCAGGTGGTCTATATCCTCCCATCTCTGACCCACTAAGCTATCATTTTCTCTACTAACTGTTCCTTGAAGTCAGAATTGCAGTGAAATTTTGCAGTCACTCACTAAAAATGTTACAAAATGTAATGAAGCTAACCCCAGCACAGTAAGTGAGAGGTAAGTAGGACTCTATAAACATAGTGAGCATACACAATTGAACAGATGACATTTGCCTGCCTGTTTTCAAAGGATAATCTGGAATGTAAGTCTGTTGCATCCATTTGAACACTGTTGTAAGATTCTTCATGCAAAATGAGCTAAAAGTGCTCATAAATTATTGGTTAGGATGAAAAATGGATTCCCCAAACACACCATAGTCCATCCAGGGAATTTTGATAGGGATCACAAGCAATAAATTATTATCTACACATTCAAAAGCATGTGTTTCTTTACAACACTGACTGCAGCTTTCAGCATCTGCTGTAATTTTTTGCAGCCATGGCTTTTTTTGGCTCCTACAATTCATATCAGTAAAACATTGTTTTATCAAACAGACTACAAAAGTGACAATTTTTCTTTTACTGTCAGATATAGAAAAAATTATATGCAAAATAATGCTTTTCCAATTCGCTCATATTTTTTCCACTGTATTATCTCAATTCTTCTGCTTTTATGCTTTATGAAAATTGCAAAAAGGAATCAACACATCCTGCAAGCTTTGCAGTGCTAACCTTTTACTGTCCTGTGTTGCTTTACTGAATTTCAGCAAGGAAACCCTGAAGTCTTTCTATCAAGCAACGGTCCTTATGATTCTATGATTCTCTGTTTACTTTCAAGTTGTTTGCAAGGCAAACAGAGTTGCAGAGGTGCTTTAAAACCTTTCTGTGCAAAATCTAGAGAAGAGTGGCTCTTCCACAATTAATGGCCCAGCTAAAATATTATCCAGCAATGATATAAAACCCAGAGAACTAATTTACTTTTGGATGTCATGGGCCCTGAAGGACTCATTTGCTAAATAGCTTGTGGGAATAATTAATGCCAGAGGTCATGTGATCTTTACATTAAAATGTCAGGAAAATAATTTCCTGGGAATCTCATTAGCACAAAGCAAAATAGTGCGCAATATGATCACCCACATTTTGCAGCCCAAACTTTCATTAGCATTTTAGTTTTTTTAATTTGATGGGTTGAGTATATATATAAATGTGAATTAATATTTAACTTTACAAAGTATTTAATTACCATACTTGAAGACTATTTACTAAAAAAACAAGTAGATAATTGAAATGGTTGCTAATCAGCTACATTTCGCTGACCCACTCAAAAGATGGGGAAGAAAACATGATACAGTGCCTATGATACATAGGAAAAATATGACTATTTATTTCAGCCTCACAAGATGTTTGGAACTAATTCAATAGCTTATGCACCCCTTCAAGGAGAAGCCATAGGGAGGGTGCAAACATGTCAGGCATCCAGGCGTTTCAATGTGCAAACTATTATAAATATCCATCTTTGAAGCTGGAAAGTCAAGAACACCAAAGTTATGAAATACCAGAGTGAAGTCTGGAGTGTCAGTTTTAACTGAAACCATTGTTTGGACATATTATGCTATACTCTTTAATTACATGAGCACATACTGTTTTTCCAACAGAATGCCTGCCTCAGGGCACAATATGGATGTGGCTGACTTATTGAGCAGCTAGTCAATATTTTGTGTTATCCTTGTTGTTTGAAGTGCTTTATTTACTTCATGCTACTCAAATCCAGCTCTGAAAACCAACATTACTTTTCCCACAGTTTTTCTTGTGCTGTTCTTTGGTATAGCATTTGATTACTTCATAAATGTTAATAATCTTATTTTCACAATGTATCTGAAAAATGAGAGGATACTATTTACATATCACACGCTTGAACTCTGGAGGAACTTTCTAATTTGTAAGTCGTGTTGTTACAGTTCTGACGATCTAGGGGAGAAGAGATTTGCAGGAAGAGATACTACTATCCCAGGACCAGATAGCTACTTACCAAGGACAGGTTTACCTCGCTCTAGCCTATGATACTCTTTGGCTATTTTCAGTTTCTGCTTGTCCCTCTTGAGTTGGCATTATGATATATCCTCCTGCCCTGTTTTCACTTAGTTGTGTCCAATTACCTCTTGCTATCTAAGCTCCTATCTCCAGTTTAGCTTTCTCTTGGTCCTTACTGTGGCCTAATCTGCTGCTCTTGTCACTTGCTTCAGTTTATGTACTTTGAACTCTTCTCCTTGTTCTTTCCTCTGTGTCTGGACTAACCCTCCTCCTACTTTTGCCAGTTTTACATGTCCTTCATAGAACCATAGAATGGTTAGGGTTGGAAAGGACCTTAAGATCATCCAGTTCCAACCCCCTTGCCACAGGCAGGGACACCTCACATTAGACTATGTCACCCAAGGTTCTGTCCAGCCTGGCCTTGAAAGCTGCCAGGGATGGAGCACTTAAAATTCTCCGGTCAGTCCGTTCCAGTGCCTCACCACCCTCCCAGTAAAGAACTTCCTTATATCTAACCTGAACTTCCCCTGTTTAGGTTTGAACCCATTACCACTTTATCTCTACAGTCCCTAATGAAGAATTCCTCTCTGCCATCCTTGTAGGCCCTCTTCAGACACTGGAATGCTGCTGTGAGGTCTCTACGCAGCCTTCTCTTCTCCAGGCTGAAGAGCCTCAATTTTTTCAGCCTGTCTTCATATGTGAGGTGCTCCAGCCCCTGATCATCCTCATAGCCCTTCTCTGTTTAATTTCTCAAATAATAATTTCTTGGTGACCATCATGCCTATACTCAGCCTCATCAGCAGATCCACCCCAACTGCTACCATTGCTCCTATGAGTGCAGCAGTTATGAAAATCAGTTTTTTTCTCACATATTTAGATGCATCTAATGAGACATACAGTCAATGCACGTTGCTAAAATAACTCAAGAGCTAGATCCTACATAAGACTTAGGAACTCAAGAAGAATTTACCCTCGCAATATCTTGCCCTCTTTTCCAGCATCCATGAAGGCAGAAATTGCCCAAGTTTGGATCTTCAGTAGCTCAGTTATAGTACAGAAATTATCTACACAGTACGTTTTAACTGTATTGAAACTATCTCATCAAAAGTGTAACAGAAATTTCACCTAGGCTAAGGATCACTAGTATGGTGGATATCTCTGTATGGACCTTTCACAGAATTCTGCATCCTAAGTGTCAAAGTTCCACCTTTAACGGTAAGGCCACTGAACTTATGGTGTAGCTGTTCTCTCTTAAAGACATAAGTTATCTATGACAAAGGCTGTCCAAAGTGAGAGTAGAACAAATCTATTCAGGAGGAAACTAGGCAGTGAATACATTAAGAGAAAGACAAAGCAGCTCTGGAAAATATTAAAGAAATAACAGAACTGATTTCTAAATCCTCTCTTCATTACAGTGGAGAAATAAAACATAGTAACATTATCTCAGTAGGTTTATATTGTGCAACTAAAGTAAAAAACCTCTGCAGAATTGTTGCTTGGAAAAACAAATCCATTTCTATTCTGTGCATTGAAGTTCTTAAACCTGCAGAAGATTTATAAATTAAGTTTGTCTCCTGGACAACCCTTTTAGAAAAAGCAAAACAGAAAAATTCCCTTCACACAAATAATCTTATTAAGCAAGAGAAACTCCCACACAATGAAAAATTCACATGACCGGGCATTGCCCTATTTTGGAGTCACGCTTCTTATTCCATCCTTTCTTACTAAAACTAACATTTTGTTGGGGGCTGTATATCAAAGTCATATTTCATCTGTCTGTGCTGTCTGTTCTTTCCAGCATAGATTGTCCCATGCTTAGAACATCGACTAATGACTCAAAACTTCACTCTCACTTTTGGCAATGGTAGGGTTTCTGATGCTATTTCAAATTGTCAAGAAATAATGAAGGCTCTAGTGCAAAGCATGTTTCAATAGTGGTGGATCCAACAGGTTATATGCAGGTATAGTAACACAAAGCGATTGGTTTCCTTTTGTATTTTTATATAGTAAGATCTTGATCCCGGTACTACTGAAACTTTTCATTGTCCTAAAGTAGTAACTAAGTGCTGAAGTTAGAAGTGACAATGTTTTACACGCAGCCTCTAAGTAAATTCAGCAAAGGCACCATTAACATAAGAAGAGACTGTCACAAACTAAAATCACAGTCGCATGGATACATAGATGTTATTATTGATAAACAGTTAGAATTTTCGCCTCTTGAACAAGAATAGCTCCAGTAAGTTAAGTATTTGAGACATATAACAAATGTCAGTGTACCTCCAAATGACTTCATTAAGAATATCTATTTTTGTTATGATGACAAACATTTAATTCTCCACCAATATATGGACCTACACACAAACACCTTTATATAGAACTTACAGGGATTTAAGAAGACTACATTGGCTTGAGTACAACTTCAGGAAATAAAAAGCAAGTATTAAGGTAATACTTGTTCTTCACGAGTTATTATGCTTGTTTTACATGCATAACTCAATAATGAATCACTACAGAATCCTGATCACATCTATTTACCGTATTCATACACACTCATCAAATTATATTTCAATTTGATCTAATTAAAATGTTTCACATTATTACGCTTTTTAAAAAAGGTGTCAGATGAAAACCACCAATTGGTAATGTCAAATTTAGCCCCAAGATCACAGTGCCATTTCCAGGTTTTTTTCTGAATCACTTTTTGTGGAGCTCCAGCAATTTTTTTTACTTTGATCCCCACAGGAAATTCAAACTCAGGTGGGAAATTCACTCTAGTAACATTTTCAGAGTGTAATCCCCAGTAGCCTTAAGAACAGAACCAGTAATATCAGAAGCACTGTGTGGGTAACACACTGGAGGGAAGTGATGACATTCAGAGGACCTGGGCAGGCTGGAGAGGTCGGATCATGCAAACCTCACGAAGTTCAACAAAGGCCAAATGTAAGGTCCTGCCATGGGTCAGGGCAATCCCAAGCACAAACATAGGCTGGGAGAGCCTGGAGTGAGAACAGCCCTGAGGAGAAAGACTATGGCTCTTGGGTGACAAGAAGCTCAACATGACCCAGCAGTGTGTGCTTGAGGATCAAAAACCAACTGTGTCCTGGGCTGCATCATCACCAGCAGGTCGAGGTTCTTACTAAGGAACAGAGCAAGTTGAATGGCTCCTTACCATCCTTTTAAATAGTATGATTAGACTGTGGAAACATCTGAAAACCCCTTCACTGGGGGATTGTTCTCAGGACTGCCAGTCTTAAGTGCGACAGATGGTTGACAGCAGTAGTTAATAAACTCCTTGCTGTGGTCTTGCACCCTGAGAAGTAGGAAGTGATATAAAGAAACATCAGTAATAAGGGAGAATTTTATTTTCTAGCCATTGTAATGTAAAAAGCATACTTCAGCTCACAGAGCTTGAGCCAGTCTCACCCTTCCAGTTACAATTATCCACCCAGATATAGGCTGCAAGGCCGTAAACAATATGCACAATTCCCCCGGGAAGGTAGAGCTCTACATGCTGAAATTAGACTGTTCATTCCATAACATCTCATAAAGCTTTTGAAGTATAAGAGAAACTAATGCACTCGGACAGCACTGTTGGGAATTCCAGATTGCACTCCACCACCATTGCTTTTCTGCCTGTTTGTCCCCAAAGAAAGTGTGGCCGCAGCTACCGTGTGTTACATGGCTCTCCTAAAGGCTCTCAGACATAAGCGAGCTTAATCAAGAGAAGTGTGAAATCACAGCAAAGCCAGTGCTTCCTGTTTTGCAGATGGTTAGCTGCCAGAAAGAATCAGCCCAGACTTTAATTGCAGGGCTGATGAGAAAGGCAGGCAAGATGGGAAAGGTACATGTTATGGTGTGGGCAGATCATTGCATAACAGTGAGGCTGTTGCACACGTGGTCCCATATGAATCAACATGCTCTAACAAAAATGGCACCATCCATGTTTTGCCACACTCCAGAAACAGAGAAACAGAAATAAGTAGCCCAACTGTTTGTCCTCCCCACTGGATGCTGAAGATAACCAGAGATAATCACTAACGTCTGGGGAGGTCAAGGGGATGAATTAACCATCTGGTTTGTTTCTTTTAGGATGAACAGATTAGCAGGAAGCAATACCAACAGCAACAAAGATCATGTGCAGCACAGACAACAGGCAGAGATAGTGCCTTGCATGTGTCCAATCTGCTTTACTTCCATGGGGCCAAACTGCTTTACTGTGCTGGTCATAGCCTCACTGATATAGAATCATAGACAGCTTTGGGTTTGAACGGACCTTAAAGCTCATCTAGCTCCCCATCTAGCATCCCTATCTAGCCCCCTGCCATGGGCAGGGACACCTTCCACAAGACTAGGTTGCTCAACCTATGCCTTGAACACTGCCAGGGATGAGGAAAACTTTTTTGAGTCTGATCAAGAAAGCATACTATTATTATTTGAAACTTACAAGGAACCTCTTTCTTTTAACTTGCCCCAAGAAGATACAGAGCTAGTCAGGTGCACATATACCCGTACACTCACATACACTTGTTCACGTATATTTAATACTCATGCACTAGACACACATGTACATATCCTTATAAAGAAACACAGGGTGGTGGGGGTTTTTTCTTTATGAATAGATGTTACCCTAAGGCAAGGAAATTTCCTATGTCACTCTAAGAAAATTTCAAAGAAGGAATTGCACTTGTAAAGCCATGTACTTCTAATCATTGTCTTGCTTTTCTGCATGGGCTGGTAGTGAGAGTCGCGCTTATAAGTGTACCTCCCTGGAGCAAAGAGGTATCCCTGAGTCTCTATGTTTCTTTAATGATGAAAGAACTTACAGAAATACGATACCAACTGCCTGTTATTGAAACAGGCAGGAAGGAAGTCGATAACCACCAAGATAGTTGAGTGAAGTATAAAATCCATACTTTACTGAAGTGTCCAAAAATGCTTTAAGTATCACAACCCTGATGTTCACATTGTAAAAATCAACCTCACAACTAAAGTCCTTGAAAATCAGAGTTTTCATTCTCTAATGAAAGGATGACAACACATGAAACAAAACGTTTGTGGAAATGGCTGTAGGCATCAGGCATCTAGCTGCTTCTATGGGATTTCTATAAGAATTTATGTTTCTATATGGGTTATATTACATGGGCTTTCTACTTCTATAATGCAGATGGAAGGAAGCTGTGCAGATAGCAGTGCATAGCTATTTATGTCACTAACTAAAGTCATTGGTTTTATAGCCTACCTTAAAAAAAAACCAAACACACCAAAAAATCCATAAAATAAGTCACCTACATTATGCAAACATTTTGTAGCAGAGCACATTACTTGAAAAATGGCAGAGGAAGTGAAATACTCAAAATCTGTGCAACATAAAGGAGATTATCTCTGAATAGGATAAATATATTTCCAAAAAAGAATTTGTCTCTTTCTAAGAAGACAAGCTGGAAGTTTCTAATATCTAAATAGAGTACATATTTATTTAAGGATTTTGGCCTACTCATATAAGGGCTAGGAAATCTTAACCAATACCACTTCTTAAGAACATGATCTGCCGTTATAATTGTTGCTTTTTTCAGTCTATAAAAAGAAGAGGATAGATATCTCTGGAAAGGATTATTGACTGAGAATTCAGCAATGTACCCTTACAATCTTTAGACATTATTTTTTCTGTAAGCAGTCTACAAATTCAGTCTGAGTCCCAGTAACAAAATAATGTCTCGGATGAAGTAAATTGAAAAGGAATAGAAATATTAGAACACAACTTTTTCTCTATTGCTTTTTAGGAATTTCAGAACAGGTCATCATCATCATCTCCATGCTTAGAGGCACCTCAAAATCAGAATCTAAAGAGTGCCTCAAAGCCTATTTAATATTAGAATAAATTAAAATACCCTTGGAACAAAAGAGCTCCTTTAATATTTCAATAAAAAGTAGACTACCATGACTACGGCCAAAGACGTGGAATGTAATTTCAAAATTTGCATTGTATTAGACAATACTTGCAATTCCATAGAGGAAAATAAAGGCTGTGATGGCATAGTTGCAAGCTAGAATCTGTCTGGACTTCCCATTTGCAAGTTCTGACTAAACTCTGTCACAGAAGAAAAGTAAAGCTTAGAAAATAACGAATCATATGTTTACAGTTGTGTGTGTTACACAAACTTTACTTTCTTTTTCTCTTGGAATGCATAGATGAAGTAACAGATAAATGGCTGGCCAGACTTCATTATGAAAGTCATATAGATTCGTACAATTTGTAAAATCCTTTGTCTTAGCTACTTTTCATACTTGTCGTAGAGGAAAAAAGTGTATTGCACTAGTATTTATGCCTCAGATATATTTTATGATTGTCCAGTTGATTGGCCCCTTCTGTAATTAATAGCTAGCATGCATTTTTAACAAGGAATGAAAATAAAATTTGAATGAAACTCTGGAGATTTGTTAACCTAAAAACAAGGGGGGAAAAATCTATTAGTTGTTTCTAAACCAGGTGAAAGTACTGAGGTATCAACTGAAAGTATTAACTGTACCAGACACACCTATAATGGGCAGCTGCCTTTTGCAACTAATGCAAACAAAATATTTGCAAGGACAGTAATTAAGATGATGACACTGAATTAAGATGATGTTACACTTTACACACTGCATGCTAAATCTATCTGTTAGATAGAGACCAGCTCCACAACAGTGATGCAAACACCAATCATCAAAACATGTACATTTATACAGGCTTGTAGACTTAACACACTAAGCTTGGTAACTGCTGGCTGAAGCCCTCAGCAAGCAGATAGGGTCTACACAGAAGTCGTGTAATACAGAATGAAGATTTGCCTACATTTAGATTGGCTACATTGCAGCTAATTCCTAGGAACAAGAAGTTGAAGCTATACAAAACAGTAACAGCAATTGAGACATGTTTGTGACTACAGTTGAAGTGCAGGCTATAAAAGCAACCATTCAAAGTGTTTCTGTTCAAATTTGCCCATACTTTTCCCAAATTTAGGAATAACCCTTTATTAGATGAAGTAGAAAATGAACGATAGAATGAAAATGACAGCCCTGAAAGGAAAAACTCTCAGTCAGCAGTCTACATCCATCAAAAGGACATCTCAATCAAAGATTTAGCAGATGAGACTATGATTTTCTTTGTACTCATATTTTCCCTCCAATTCTTTTTCATAGTGTATCATTGCAAATAACTATGATTCATAATTAGCTTTTGATTACATCACCAGAAAGGATAATTAGAAGATTGGGAGGCATCCCTCTACAAAGAATTTTTCAAATCACGATGTGACATTTTCTGGTTATCCAGAAATTTTTCTTTGGCTTCTTTGTATCTGTCTATGTTTGTTGATTGCCATAATTCTGACTGTGAAGAAATGACTTGCTTTTTGCAAAGAAAGTAAAATTTAACCTGAACTATGTACACACATGTCTGCAAAGCCTTGATCTGAAGGGCCTAAGTCTAAACCTACATGAATTACTTGCAGTGTGCTTTTATTCTCTGACACATAGAAAATGTTGAGTTACCAAAAAATATACTCACAGGGAGGTGAGCAATCAGCCATGTCACACCACTAACATGGTGATAAAACAGTAACAACATAAAGCTTGGTGTATGTACGTAGTACGTATGCATGTATGTACGTAGTGCTAGAGAAAAGCATGGTGGAAAACCATCACTGCCAACCTCAATTGTCATCCCCTCCCCTTCCTGCCTTTCTCTTTGACTTGACATTTAGCCAACACACAGGATACTTTTAAGCAAACTGGTGCCCACTTCAGGACACCTTGTTGATGGGATGGAGACCTGCAGGAACTGAGCCAGGCAGGCAGAACTGGGTGCTGGCAGGAGAGTCTATTGTGGTATTATCAACTAGCTCTGGTTTCAGCTAAGTATCACTGTGAAAAGAACATGCCACCTGCATTAGAACTGGATGAGCAGCTTAAAGAAAAACAGAAATAAAAATAATCCACTCAGAGTATCTTTCAACAGAGGAAAACCTTACTGTCTCCTGCCACAGGTGCAGTCAAACTTCAGTAGGCAACATTTTTAAGGAGCTCTGATTGTCTAACCCCTTTTAAGTTCCTAGAGACACAGCTCTAGGAACACCAGAAAAGGAAGCAGGTTTCTGAATTCCCTGCATCCAGCCTGTTTCAGAGACTGAAACAGCAACAAACGTGAGTGAAGAAGTGATGAAAACTGCTTCTTCCTATCTGTGGAGCAGAAGCTTAGAAGTCACTGCTGCAGCGGTACCTGCTTTAGCCCAGCCTGCAAGTCAGATCCTGTAGAAACACTGCTGGAGTATCTCCTGGCCCCTTTGCATGTTCATAATCCAAACAGTCTAGACCAGGGATGGGAATACCAAGATGACAATATTGCTCCTTCTGGTCCAGTATGAATCCATATTCCCAAGACTAAAGGTGGCCTTGCTCCCTGTTATTTCCATGCAGAGCACCATTATTATTTGCATCTCATAATAGTCCCAAGAATACATCTACAAAATCTACAGCAGCTGTTCACTTGTAAGGAACAGAACAGCAGTGAACAGGAACTGTTCACCAGTATCCCTGGAAGACTGAGGTATAACTATTTCAAAGAGGAAAATGGTTTTATTTTAATTGAACAAGTTTGCTAATTCCCATGCAAAACTGCTTTACTGACAAATCAGGACTGCCTTGTCACTGAACTATTTATTTTCCAGGTAACAATAAATAAGACTTTGCTCACACAAGTGTTAGGAGTTACTTGTATATATCAAGGGGAAAACAGACTTCATTGATAGATTTACATACTTTATTTAGCATTAGCATACATTAGTCACTGAGAATGACTATGCATACAATGCATTGCACACAGTGAATTAACCTGAGAACAGATCTTTATTTTCACAGAACTTAGGTATTAGCCCATTAAATTACTGACACTGATGTTATTACATATTTGCAACCATTATGAAAACAACCAGTACAAAGGATGAGGATTTTCAGTGTTACAAGTGTGACAGATGGCATTTAAAAGTAAAATAAATAAAATAAAAGGCGCCACTTCTGATTCAGGAAATATTTGATCACTAATGTTCTCACATTCAGCAAGTACCATATCACTGGAAACTCAGGGGAAGTATTTTTATCCATCCATCCATCCCTCCATCCGTCCATCCATCCATCCATCCAGCCATCCAGCCAGGTTTACTCATACATCTGCACTTTGGCTAGATGGTTCTTCAGTCTCATACAGCACAGTCATTTAGGTTAATTTGCTCTTTCTTTGAGTGTCACCAGTGTGTATGAATACAAGTATCTAGCCTATAGATTAACTTTAAATTCAATATTCCTGGGTTATACATGCAATTTATCCATCTCCAACTGACCATTTACAACACTGCAAGTCCACTGGTAGCACTGGAAAGGAATCTGGGAATAGAATGAGACCAAATGAATGCTAGTGGAAGAGTATCTTTTTTTTCAGCATAGTATGTCTCTTTTGAGCACTTACATGATCGTTTCCCTTCCCTCCACACACTTAGTAATAAATAGCTCACAGCATCACAAAGATGTGCTGGGTAAATGCTGCAAGTTATGAGGCAAATTTACTGCCTCATAAACTCACAGCCAAGTAAAGCTGTCATTTGCAAGAACAATTAAGTCATCATTCTGTTCCATGGAGGGTATGGGGTATTCCTGAAACCTGTAAATTCACAGGAAAAGAAAGCTGGTGATATGTTCAGAAGAAACACTAACATTTTATTAAAATTAAATTCACTTGCAGAGTTCAACCCTGCATATATTTTCTTTGTCTCTCATGATTTGCAAGCTAGCCACTACTCCTTATCATGTATACTATAAGAGGCAGAGGAAACAAGAGTACCCTGTGACTTTTTTTGTTGTTTGGGCTTAAAGTATACTCTTGAAGTCATACTCATGAGATGTTGCTGAAAAGAAAGGGAAAAAAAGGATGAAAAAAATAAAATTGTTATCTCTGAGCCATGTAAAGATTTGGCATTTGGGGCTACTATAAAAATTGTTCCTGCGGCCTGAATACTGTCCAAATGGACAGAGGGTTATATTATAAAACATTTCTCTTGCATAATGTATTTTCACCATTCACTCATATAAACCCAGAATAGGATCTTTAATCTTCAGGGAAGCAAAAGATAAAGCTTCACAAGGCAAACTTTACAAGAATGCCCCATCCCTGGCAGTGTTCAAGGCCAGGTTGGAAGGGACTTGGAGCAACATGGTCTACTTGAAGGTGTCCCTGCCTTTGGCAGGGGGTTGGAACTGGAGGGGCTTTAAGATCCCTTCCAACCCAAACCATTTTATAATCCTATGCTTCCTAAAACAGTATAGTAAGTCACAGATTCTTGTGAATACTGTAGGTATGGAAGGGTCACCACCTGATTATGTATTTTGCAAGGAATGGATCCACAAACAGTATATATATGCTGCACTGTAGCAGCACAAGTCATTGCTTCCCTGAGAATCTGAGTCCTATATGACCTTCACATTTGACTACAAGAAACATGTATGTGTATCTTTTGCACACAAAACTGTAGATACATGCTTTGCAGCTATCTTGCTGTAAGGTGAAAAAAATACATTTGAAAATGATTAAAGAATGAGGCTGAATTGGGTCATTGAACAGGAGAAAGCCTAGTTTGTAATTTAAGCAATGCTGGTTCTGTCATTTTAACTTGGACCAAGGATGCAAACCTCAAATCCCTTGCTGTCCTCACCATCACAAAGCTGACCCACATTTCTTGTTTAATTAGAAGTGAGCTAACTGTACTTCCAGGTAAGGAAAGTCAAACTAAAGCTGCAGAAATGGCTCATATCCAAGTCCTCTGCTTTTAGACAACCTAAGTGCAACTTTTTTGAGCCATCTGGTTTGTGAGCTTGAGTTAAAACTCAAGCAGAGCTCCTAAGAGTAGGGTGGATAAAGTCCTCATTTTCTTTGGTGCCACTGAAGAGATGCAGTAACGCGGTGTGAAGTTACATGACATCTGCAGCTTCCAGAAGCATCTACACAGTATCTGGATCCCACCCAGTGCTGCCTGCTCTGCTAGTCCTGGGAACTGAACCAGAGAATCACAGAATCATAGAATAGTTTGGATTGGAAAGGACCCCCAAAGGTCATCTAGTCCAGCCCCCCTTCAATGAGCAGGTAGCAATGCTGGAAAACTTCAGAGGGAAAAAGCTGGAGTAGAGAAACCACAGTTTCTGTCTGAGGAAAAGTATTATGAACCTCAAAACATACATAGCACAAATGTAAAGCAAATGTGGAAAATTTCTATCTAAAATTCTATAGAAAGTGACAAAATAGTCATGTTATGAACCAGAAATCAGAATATACAGTATGTTTAAACTCTCATTACTGTCAGGGGAGCCATAAAAATGTACTAAAAGCCAGAACAGGCCCCTTTAAATTATTGATCGTAGTTGCCTAATAATAACTCGATGAATAGCAGAAAAACGGTAAAAATGTACTATTAAAAACGTATTAAAACAATAAACCATGTCAAGTGCACTGTTCCTCACCAAGGAGTTTTCTGTATAATTTATTTTTTGGTACAAGCATCTTTAAGTAAAATTACACTTTTTGCCCAATTTGAGTATTTATGATATTAATTTCCAGAAGGTTTATATGTTTTGCTGAATGCTCATTTCAGAGCATCACATTGATTCTCACAGTGGAAGTAAAGATGTCCCAGATGTTAGCTGTACCCACTGTTGACATTTTTAAGTGCAAAAAGCTCGTATGTCTGTAAATGAGCCAAACCTCTAAAAGCTCTTGTTACACACGGGCAAACCGTGGTGGCAATGGGATGCTGCAGCTTTTTGAATCCCCGTGGACACTGAATGCACAAAGCAGGTATCTTGCCCAACTGTGGTTTAAAGTGTTGTGTGCAACTGGACAATAATAAATGACTTACTTAACCTGAACTCAGGGTATGAAGCAAATTCCTAAGAGAAAGACATGCAAACCCCGCTATTTGTTAATGTACTTGAAAACACCTCTTTTTCAGTGCACTATTATAAGGCTGTAACTTGAAAACCCGTTATAAAATACAATTATTTCAGGGTTTTTCTTATCATACTAAAAGCTCCCCTATGAAACACTGCTACGATGTTGTGCAAACACAAAAACAGATGGAGAAATTGGCTTTCAGCACGACGTGTAATATACAGCACTGTAACCCACAGCAGTAAAGATTACTGGATAGCTATTAAAATATTTTTTTGAGGATTTAACTTCCACACAGCTCACTAAATTCCCACTAATTATCATGCAGTTAAAAAGTGAACAAAATGTTAATGTTATTACATTCTGGGATCTGCTCTGAAAGAAATGACACTGTATATCTTGTTATGCCATTAGAATTTCTCTAACTGGAAAGGAAATCCTTTAAACTTACCTAAAAAATAGTCTCCACTGCAAAGATATTTCTCTTTGAACATAGAGATTAGTTATTTTTTTTTTACATTCCTTCTCTTGTTAAACTTTTTTCTTTAACTTTTTATGGTTATTTTAAATGCTCTATTCAAATAAGGCAAGCCTCTTTCTTAAGCTGTCTGTCCTTACTGTTTTCTAAATTTCAAATTCTATAGAAAGCAAGAAACTTTTCTAAAAGCATTTTCTGAGGAGGTACGACTGAGTTCAGATAAAGCAAAAAACCAGCACACTCTATTTGCCTTGTGTTCACCAACTGTCCTTCCATGAATGAATAAATATGTAGTAAGGTAGATTAATTGTGAAAAATTATGCATAAGAGATATCCAGATGGTACTACGTTACTTTGAATATTCCAAATGCAATTATGATGTCATTATAATTACTCTGAGGGTATTTTATCCCTCATATCTAAAAGAAAATAAACAAAAAAACAACAACAAAACAAAACCAAAAACCAACCCACTTTTCTCCTTTCATAGTATTACAACAATAAAGCATGTCTGCGAGTCCAATAACTGACAATTCACAACTAGGTGAAAGGAAATTTCATTACTTTGGCTGGACCTAACATTTGTTATCAAATGAAATATTCTAGGAAAAATGCAATGTTAAAAAATCATAGTTCTTCATAGGTTCTGTATAATATACTCTGATTCAAATATAGTAACTAACTACCCATAGTAGCACAGTTGGTAGCAGTTGGTATGCTGGGTTAATGACATAGTTTAAGCAACCAAAAAACAGCACCTCTGAGACTTGGAGTGTTTCTTTTGTATAGGACAACACATAAACAATAAATACATTTATCCAATCCTTTATTTATCTGTTAGGGGGAGCTGGAATTCACCTCTTCAGGTCCCTCATTGCCAAAGGTTTCCCCATGGCCATAAGAAACTTATTCTCACAAAGTTTGCTTCCAAGTGAAAAGAAATTCCTCAGAAATTAAGAAAATTCCTATGGCCAAGCACAAGACAGCTAACAGCAAGGATGACAGAAGGATATAAGGAATATGGGAGGAAGAATGTAATGAAAAGAGAAAGACGTTATACTGAAATTTGAGGAAAAAAAAGAAAGAAATCAATTTCCAGATGAGACCCTAAAAAATCTGGCCTCAGTAGAGATCTTTTTCATTTTCATAAACTGAGGAGAAAGAACTGGGAACTACTAATTCATTGGAAGATAAAAGTTTTTAAAGATTTAAATTATAAATTTCACATTATAAACCCAAGCAAATTAAAAAACAAACAAACAACAAAACAAAACCAACACAAAACCCAAACATTTGCCATTTTCATATTCACAGCTTTCAATTGTACAATTTTCAACTTCTATGTACCCTATAGTTAGATTTAGGTCACATGCATCTTCATTTGCAGGAGAAAAATCTCTCTTCACTGGTTTCTTTTTTCCTTATAACTGTGTTGCTCAGACATTTCAGCTATGCTGGCTAAACTCATCACACAAAGGAATATGATTAGAAGTACAGAAGTAAAATTAAGACTGCAATATCTCATCTTCCTAATCAAAAAATATATTAATACAGTATTTTTAATTTATTTTAAGAGCAAATTCAACTGACCAATTTGATTCTTCTGGGTTTGGGGTAAGTGCATAGGTAATAACACATTATGCATATAGTATACACAATGCATCATTTTATAGTTTATTCTATTTGTGTATATAAATCAGAATAAAATCCTTCCACAACTGACTACAATGGAACTAGGAAGACTTGAATTCACCCCATAATACCTGTCAAGAATGTTTATTATCAGTATTGTCAGGACTGGCATTTTACTTCTCAGATTTTGTTTTTTCCTTTATTAAATTTATTGGTTGTGTGACCATTGTACAGCTCTAGGAACTTATTTATCTCATGCAACTTACTGATTGCAACAACAACAAATACAGATAAAGATCTGGATGGCTGAATGAATGAACCACGAGCAACACAAATCAAAATCAAGATTTCTTTTACGTTCAAGATGATCATAGGAGGAAAGGACATAAACTACTTCAATGATATCTTTTACTTGGCAAAAGCAAATAGTACATTCCTCAAGCAACAGATGTAGTGTTTGGGGAACATATATCTACTCCGGATGGGGTGCTGCTTTTTAACCAAGCTATGGTACACATCTTGTGGAGGAAGGGGAATTTTAATGATTTTTTTATGTTGTCACCAGCCCAAAGGATGATTTGGATGCTGAAATGTTAGAACAGGGCATTACGATTTCTACTATCCACAAAAATAATGTAACTAGTACAAAATCTCAAACATACACCCATAGCTGAAGATGACTAAACACTCTAACGTTGGACAGTGATAGAAATCCAGCAAAGACACAAACTATTAAGTGACTGTTAGGCCACCTGCCCTTTTTCACAAGGTTTGGGATTCATCTGTCTACAACCCAGAATTACATCCCTGTCACTTGTCAACCGACACTTGGCTGTGCCAGCTGCCCTGTGCCCTAGGCATCTTCCACACAGGTGCCACATTTATTAACACTCCTACACATATAGGTGGCCCACTGAAATGTCTAACCACAAATTTTACCATCCCAGCATCCAACCTCTGTTACACAAACCCCAGACTTGTTGACACAAGTGACCTCAATCCACTCTCAAGTGCAGGAAGGTGCATCAGAAGGCACATGTCCACAAGTTAACACACTGAATTTCATTAATACATCTTCTAGGAATATCATTACAGAAACACAGCACACCATACAGTGACAAGTGGATGTAGGAAGTGTCTCTTGACTGTAGTTAGTGCATCTGAAAGGTAAATAGCTGGCTATTTCACAGGCAGTGAATTAAGCTGCCTGTAATTGTACTCCCTGTCTGCCTTTCCCCTACTTCCCTCCTTTCTAGAGCTGAGGCCAGATAGTCACTGAATTAAACTGCACAACACACGACTCTCTTGACACTGAGGTTAGAGCTATCATAAGCACTGACTGGAAATGGCTGCAAGTAGTACTTGTTGTGCCCTCACTTTCCATTGGAAATCAAGTAATGACACAGGCAGCAAGTAGAAGCCCTTGCAAAGGTCATAGATTTACACTGGCAGAATCAATTTCTTGCAACAGCATTGCAGAAGCTGTAGAGGAGTTTTTTAACGAAGACTTTGTTATTTTTTACATATTTTTGTGCATATTGTCTCCTTTTAAAAAAAAGGACCAAAAAAAAAACCCCTAACAAAAACTAGGAGATGCTAGGCAGCAATTTGTGTCATTGAAAGCTGTAAATCCAAGGTCCCCTGCTGGGGTTTCCACTGCCCAATATACAAAATCCAATGTCAGTTCAAAATATCAACAAAGGGAGAACTAAATGCTTCAGTTCTAAAAGAACAGAGACTGAGCTCACAATGGCAAAAGCAATATGAGCAAGAGAATGTAATTTCTAAAGGAAATAGCTACTATAAAGCAAGCGAGCATCCTCAGTCAATATTGGAAGGCTATTAATTTGTGTCCAGGCCACCATAACCTTTCCAAATATGCAAATGGGTAATCCCTTCTGTTTGCAAACATCTTAACATTCCACTGAATCTGCAGGAGAGCCAAGAGCTTGATTCACATGGATTCTAGTTAGCTTTAACCTGCCTCTGGCTTGTACCACTCAAGTATTTGGATGAATAGAATTCATTACCTGAATTCACTATTAATTACATTAAAATATATATATAGAAATAGAGACAGGAAAGTAAGAGAAAATCGCAGAGGATAATATATATATACTATAAATATATATAAGCACTACCATCATGACAATGCCAATAACATACTTTTTAGTCCTAATAGAAATTACCTCTCAGAAATTCAGCCTTTCCATATATACTAGCACAACATATTTCTTATAATAGAATTTGAACCTATAAGGCCTTTTTTTTATCAAGAACGACTGCTGGGAAGAGTAATCATCAAGATAAAGTTTAAAATAACATAAATTGAAAGCAAAAAAAGTATGTTTTGACAAAAATTATTTATGCCAAGAGTGTTTGAAAACTCACAGCAAACACATCTTGTTACCATTTTGCATGCAGATTTAAGTGAATAATTGAAATCAATTCCATGAGAAAGAGGTCTCTGGGGTTTTTTGTTGTGCTTTTTCTTCTCCTTTTGTCCAGGGTTCTTCTTCAACTGAAACACCCCAGGAAAGGATCTTTCCTATTAAGGATCGCACTTAAGAACACATTTAACTTTTACTGAAGTTAACAGGCTTTAAGTATGTGTTAAAGTGCTTTTCTGAACTACATCCAAAATTTGAAAGCAAAGCTGTGGAGTTCTGTTTTTTCAGTAACTGCATGTGTGCGCCTCAATTTCACAGTCACATTCTCTTTAATTTCCCCAGGATTCAGCATTCCTCTGGTGGCTGAGGTATACTTAGATGGCAGAACTTCTGAGTAGGTTTTTAAAGGTATTTAAAAACTTAAGAATACAAACCAGCAGCCAGTGATGTTTCCACTGACCGTGAAGTAAAAATTGAGGTACCTGAATCTTTAAGTGCCTAAATACTTCTGTAAATCTGCCTAGTGGTGCCTTAGGTCTTATGGCAAAACCTTTAAATTCTGATATAACGAAAAAGAAGCAATGAAAGTCGTGTCTCCAAAACACAAGAAATCTTTGCCTTTTTTAAGGGGGGATTGCAACTTTCTCAGCTGTTTCTTCGCTGTCCTCTCAACTCACTTTTGCTTTTGATATCCCTCTCTGGTTCCTGGAAAGGTCTTATGATGGGAAGCACAGGCAGACTTTCCCCCAGCTACTTATCAATGGGATTCCTATAATGCACCAGAATGTCTTACAGTGCCCTCACTGATCATCTTCCTCTAAATTACATATACCGTGGTGGCTGGGGGTGGGGGAGTGGGGCAGAATCCTGAAGTTTTGGCCTCAAACACTCCTACTCTACACCAACTCATTTTATTTGCCTCTGTGCCCTCTCTGCAAAATAGATTACATATTGCTCAAATGTACTGAAGAACTAAATCCATGTTCTTTAATAGTTCTCAGGTATTATCCCAACGGTTGTAGGTGGAAAACATCCATGTTGCACTCCAACCCATGAAAGTAACAGGACTGCTTTTCCTTATTGTGCTGTTTCTTGATTCTATGACAGATTCCATTATCTTCATAGTTAGGGTTGGAAAGGATCTTAAGATCATCGAGTTCCTGTCATAGGGAAGTACTACAGTGATTTTCACAGAAATCAGTGAAAATTCGTTTTATTAAAATTCCTAGTAAACACTTCCATAATTATATTGTAGCAGGACTTGGTTCCCTATTAGCTCCTACAGCAGGGCTGGAAATCTTCAGTTGGTAGGAAACAGACATAAGCACAGTGCCTTCAAAAAATAATTTCACTTTAGGATGGGATTATCTGTTTCTACAAAGACTACAATAACATCTTCGTAACTGTGCTAGTCGCCCAAGTTGCTTTTAAAATCAACGGCGATCTAGTCAACACAAGTCTTCGGTATAACGCACCCCGTCGTGAAACACATCTACACCAGGGTGTACCCTCTCCAACACCACAGTGACCATGGAGATCGCTTTGGTTCAAGTACGCACGCTTCCCTTTGGAGGACTGGCATCCCTAAGTTTAGCTTTACCTCTGAAGTCTCCTGCTTCCCCCGCAGGCCTGCCGATGCGTGGCTCTCCGAGGGAGGCTGCTCCGGGGCCGACCCGACCCGACCTGCACCGCACATCCGAGCGCTCGGGAGCTTCGCTTCGGGCCGCGCAAACTCCGCAGCGCACCGCCGGTCCGTCCGCGCCCCCGACGCGTTCTGGGCGTTGCCAGGGTAACCGAGGCCACGCCCACAGCCCGTCGGAGCGCGCCGGCGAGGGCGGAGCGAGGCAGTGCGCTCGGGAAGGTGTGTGCAGGAGGCGCTTTACCACGGAGATTGGTTTGGGTTTGGAGGGACCTTAAAGCTCATCCAGTTCCTACCCC